>DWNE01001151.1:0-23306 GCA_018249875.1 Cecropterus toxeus | reverse complement strand
ACCATTTGAAACGTATTTTTTTGATAGGTCATCTCCTTTGTTTACATTTTGGACATCTAATTATGAATCGGACTATAATTAATGCACGCCCTGTTATAAACAGCTCGAGGGATATCTTCAACGTTTAAAATAAAATGTTCACGTTATTTAAGCCACAATAGTCTGACAAAGAAACGAGATCACATTACGTGACATAATTATGGAACATGTAACGTGACACATGGAGCATGTAGGGACATCGCTCTCTACGCATTGTACTCACTTTCCCCAGAAAAGAGTAGTCTAAAGTTACTGCACCTTTGTATCCGTGAACAAAAGAAACGCTACTGTTAGTGCTTTTGTTTCTAATTTATTTCAATACTGCGTTTATGCTACTTATAGACTGTATTAGCGGTCGGCAACACGCCGTCTGTAATCCTCGCGTTACGGCCCGCGGATCTTCCTAGAAGTCATAAAATCTTGGCTAATCATTTTTTGAAGTAAAAACTACTTTAAAATAGGAAACCATTGAATTTGCGGCAGTGTTATAACCGACGCCTCTGTATATAAGTATGTACATATATTGCGTATATACGTACATAGCTAAACATGTTTTCACTGGTGTCCGTATTACCGGAGTGCCACCCCATTTTCCTCCTCCAATTTTCTTCCAAATGCGACCCGCCATTACCTCAGATAACATGCGGCCCGCGTATCCAGTTACCAATTGCCGGTTTTCATTATCGGTCTTTATACTACGTAGTCCGCGTTGCCAAAAGGCTGGGTTATACTATAGGTATAATTTATTCAATTATAAGGTTTCCGTAAAATGTATTTTCTTTCTATTTCTAATCAACTGTCTAGCTATCACCTTCATGAGATACAGCCTGGTGACAGACAGATGAACAGAGGAGTCTTAGTAATTAGGTCCGTTTTTACTTTTGGGTAACAAAAACCTAAGAATAATCCACTGCGCTGACCAAATGTTTAGTGATAGACTTTACACACCATTACTTTATAATTTCTAAAATGTCCATAATTAAAAAAACTTAGTGGCCTTAGTGCTCGCTTGAGAAGTCGGGTTAAAACAATTTGGCTATCACTGCTCTTATACCCTGAAAATTCGCATTTCTCACCTCAAACTGCAACGTGGCGTTGGGCGGTATCTTGGGTGGAGAGCCCGTGGATCCGTACGCGTACTCCGGCGCGCACGTCAGCACGCAAACCTCGCCCTTCCTCATCGTCGCCACGCCGATGTCCCATGCTCTGATTACTCTTCCTATAATAAAAAACTAAAATTAAATTTGTTACCTTAACAACATCAGAAACAGTGAAGCAAAAGGAAAGATACTAAGCGAGTCACAGTCTAAACGAGAAGTAAAATTACAAATACAAATGTATTACAAAATAATTGATACATATCATAAACATGACGATTAATGAATAATAATAAAATAATACATTGTAACATAAAGCCTCAGCTCTTAACTCTTTCTGTAATGCTGCTGTAACTTCTTACTTCTTGTAGAGTGCCCACAAAACTTATAAATCAAAATCATCATCACAATAATTAAAATATTTTTTTGTAAACAGACAGCACAGACAGATAGAAGCACACATCATTACAATATATAGAGTATGCCTACAGATTTTACAACGGCTCAGTGACAAAAACAACTGATTGAGTGTATGGTTGCACATCATTACTAGTTTTTATAGTTGCAGTAACAAAAAAAAAGCACTTTCTACACTAGGATTTTCTCCTATGTCGTAGGTACTATAAACACACAAAGATCAAAAACGAATACACAAACACCCATACCTAGAACAGATTCTAAATTCATCATCCCGATATCTGTCTGGCCGGGGATCGAACCCAGAACCCACTGCGCGTCAGACCGGTATGGTGCTCACTCCCCCACGTGTAGCATTATTAGTATCATCAGATACCATCGGATTAAAATTCTAGCTTAGGTCAGTCACAAATACCTTGCATTCCGTGAAGACTAAATTATACCTCCTTATGATGACGGTGGTTCTGCTAAATATCATAAATAATGCCTTTTGATACTTGCATCTTATCCTGCATCACATATGGCTTTGAAACCTGGACCTTGACTAAACGTCATAGGGATAAGTTAAAAAGCTGTCAGAGGGGTATGGAAAGGAGCATGATGGGTTTGAAATTGAATGACAAAGTTAGGAGAACAGACATCAGACAAAAAACGAAGCTTACAGACATTCTCTTACGTATAGACCAACTAAAATGGAGGTGGACAGGACATATCTTCCGCTGCAATAAAGAGAGATGGAGTAAATTGGTGACAATATGGTATCCAAGGGATGGTGTTAGGAGCCGGGGTCGCAAAGCAAGGAGATGGGAGGACGATCTGAAATTACAGCAGGACCTCTCTGGATAAGAGTGGTAGCAAACAGAAGACATTGGAAAGAGTTGGATTTGGCTTTTGCCATAAGGCACACCAAAATAAGGTACATTTTATAGTGTAGTTTATAAGTCCATGTTTTTTAATATTTCCAGTTATTTGTTAGTTATTAATGTCTTCGTATTCGGACAATAAAGGCTTTATTATAATTATAATGCCTTTTCTCATACCCAGACAATTACATATTTAAAATTGTTATCAATAAAAATACAGTTTCAGTTTATCAACATACAGGAACGGTGTGGTTTTATGATGTGGTCTATAGGGCTATATCATAAAACCAAATGTGCTATCTCTAAGCTGCATGTGCTGCAGCGCAGATAACAATTTATTGGAATAGTTTAAGCATGCAGTTTACACAATGAATAATGGCTACTGCTGCTTATGGACATCTGCATTTAGACCCAGATAGAATTAAAATTGAATCTGAGGTTCACTACAGATGTGTTGCTATCCCAGAAGAGATATTACTCTTCTCTCTAAATGTCTCAGATAATTTCTACCTAACCACCTCCTCCAGACCAGAAAAATACAGCGCATAACACTGCTGTTTCTAGACAAAAATGCGGCAGCGAAGTTCTGGAGTCAAATAAAAAACTTTAAGAGTTAAATTCAGTTTTTGAATATGATTTTACTTGTGGGTCTTATATGTTTAAATCAATCAAGCCTTTTTGGCTAAAGAAGACACCCAGAAAGTGGACCAATATACAACATGCATATGTACGAAAAACATTACACTCTGTCTGATGCAGTCGCTGGACTGTGTTGATGAACTTGGCTAGAGAAGTTCATCTAGACTATATAAACTCCAAACCAGACCAAAACAGTGCCTAACACTACTGTTATTATGGAGACTCCGTTGTTGTCCCATTACTTTATTTCAAGTTGTGCCAATAATATACACACAATATATTTAGTTGCCTACTTTTGAAAACAATGGAGTTGATCATTGAGAAATATAAATATTTAAAGTGTATTTGTTCATTTGCCTTGTAAAATTTAATTGTAATTTTTTGGCGTCGTAGAATTTGTCATTGTCATTCACAAATTAAAGAATTCTAATGAGCTGAAACTGTTGTAATGTAAAGAGGATTTGATGTTATTATCAAAAAGTTTTTATTATTTCAGTTTATATTATTGTGTCTTCTTTGACTTGAAATGTAACTAATTTATACTACCTGCTTGTTGAGATTAACTCAGATATATTAACATGTTCACGGACAGAATGCCTCTTGACGTTCAACTTGCAAAAAATATTACAACAGTATGCCTGTCTGTTAACTTTTCATTCGTATATGAGCAGTATGCCTCAATGCGTTTCATTTTCTATACTTTACAAGCAAGGGCATTTTATAGTGCCATGGCAGATGAAATTTTTACTTTTACATGAGGTTAAAAACATAATTCAAGGCAATTAATGAAATTTTGTAATGACTCAGCATGATCAATCAGTGAGTCATAGTGTCCGTGAATATGTTAAACACATAATAACTAAATGAGTAGAAACCAGTGATGATATGGAGATCCGTATGTGTAACCATAACCAAATCCAATATAAAGCTTTCGGATATATTCGGATATGATTCCAGACATTTTTATTTTAGTATTAGAAATACAAAAGTTAATTAGGTTGATTAAGTGGTTATAATGATGACCAATAGGATTAAATGTAATATTAAATGCTAACATGTTCATAAAACCAAATTATAAACTATTTGTATTTAACATTCAAAAATTCCTCAAAAATATAATATCCGTAAACGAACTGTCCGTCACCGAACTATTGGCAATCCTAATAATAAAGAAATAATAAACAAATATCCGAAACTAACAGATAATCTGAAATAATTACATGTACCCATATCTGTATTATTCCTATATCCATATCCAGATCCGAAAAATTCATATCCATAACATCCTTCATGGGACCATCAAAAGAGGGCTCCCACAGCAGTTCACATCATTAGCAGTAGAGCAGGCCAGGTTGAGGGGAGGGGGGGAGGGCAGGCTGGGGCCTATGCCAAGGGCAGCAAGTGCAGACAGCAGCTCTAACAAATGCGCAATTCACCACTGATCAGTGTTCGTAAAATATCTTGAAAATACGGTATTGAGATAACATTTTGTGTTGGTCATGATATAGTTATTCAGAGATGAAGTTTTTTTTTGGTCGCCAAATATTTTGAGAAAACTTGTTTTTGGTTCGCAAAAAACTTTCAGTTTCGGTCACCAAATGAGAAGACCGTGAAAGTTTTGTACTTAACGAAGCAAAACAAATGCCTTCAAAAAGTTGGGACGCCTAGTCAGTAGAAATTAGAATTCTTGACACGTAGGTGTTTTAATGATCACAGGTTATTCAATATAAAAAAAACACACGCCTCCTACACTCATAGCCCCACACTAGGATTTTCTCCTGTGTCGTGGGTGCCATGGACAAACAAACACCAATACACAAACACCCAGACCCAGAACAGAAATCTAAACTATGGTGACCGCTCGACCACGCGGGTTGTTGATTATTTGATGACTGAAATGATGGTAAAAAAAAATTTAAGTGGGCTAGACGGAATTTTTAAGTTTTTGCCCCGCCTAAAAATAATTTATTTATAACATCCGCCTGCAATTGAGTATAATTCATTAACAGTGAACTTATTTAAATTAACTTTTGAATGCACTCAACTTTTTTAAAAACAATGATTTTCAACTATTTATTCTATTGCAAGGAACACGTACTTCTGACACAGTGGGGTAAAAACATGCCAATTAATAATTGTGAGTTTTTCTTTAAAAAATATAGTCCATAGGAAGCAGTTGTTTACAATCAGGTGGGCTGCATGCTTGATTATAATTTCCATTATTAAAAAAAACACATTCATAATTAAATTTAGAAAGTAAGGTTGTACTTACGTTTGCCGAGTGGAAATTCGAAGGGCTCGTTCCTGTCTTTGCTGGAATCGAACTTTGAACCGTCCAGCAGCGTTCCAGTGTAGTGCACGGTGACATCGCACCCCGCGTGGGGAGTCTCGGTACCTTCCCCCTCTTTAATGATCCTCTTCAAAACACCTCCATCTCCTTCCTTGGTTATATCAACGCCATGTTCCATCGTCATTTTTACCGGCTCTGAACCTTAGAATATGTGTATAAACGCGGGAACTCAAAACCAAAGATTACTGTTTGGAAATTCACAATGTTCTGGAATGCTCGATAAATCACCGGCTTTTTCGTAAAGAGCTAGTCTAGAATGAGTAGAAAAATGTCTTTATATGTGACACTGACAGAAGTAAAAGATATGTTGCCATTTCTAAGAATCATTTTACCCGATTTTTATAAGTATGGCACATTTCATTATACTACATCGTTTAAATATTGTGTCGTTCGTTTTCGGTTTAACTACGTTAACCGAATTTGCACATAAGCAAATTCAGCATTATTTGGGTGACCAAGTAGATTCTCGAACGTCGAATTTCTAATATGCCTATTTTTAAAGTAGGTACATATAATTTTGTAACATGTTCAGTTTGCAGCAAATAAATGACGACAAAACCGTCACTTTATTATTGAACTTTATTAAATAAATATGTTTTAACTATTTCATATTTTTTCTACTACGCCACAAAAAAGCATCTTAATAGATCTATCTTGAATGTGTGATTGATTTGCTTAAAATTTATTGGTATGTTTTTGTAGAATAAAATTATCATAAAAATATTCTTGGAAGAACCACTATGACTACGGGACCGAAAAGTTGGTATTAAAGTGCGAGTGAGACAAAAATATATTGTCGATTTCTTTTCAAAACGATAAACATACATTTGTCTGTCTTTCACATGTAAGACGTTAGTACATAAACATATACATATAAAACATAAAATCGAATTCAAAATGTATATCGCACATGTTCTAGGGCAGTATAATATAAAAGGTGAGAACTTCAAAGAAATTCTGAATTTCTCTCGCTCTAAGCGTGTACAACTAAGTGCGAGCGGGACAAAAATATGATGACGGTTGCTTTTTATTGTTACCGAAATTAATACGCTTTCGTCTCTTTCTATTTCATGCGCTTGATGGTAAGTATTAAATTTTTAAATAGAATTTAAATATCATATATTTTTTTCTGTATAGCATATGCATGATAATATAACTATACAAGAAGAAAAATAATATTTCAAATAAATTGTTTTATGCATCTCCCCGCTTTAAACGTGTTCGAATATTAAATTTATTATTACATAGTATTAATTTTCGAAATTTCATTATTTAATTACAAACAAGTTTCAATTAAAAATTAGTTTTCCAATGAAGTTTCACTTCTGACTTTGTACATTGTACATATGTACTTTTAAAAAATATATATTTTATATTAATACACTCTTCTGATTTTACTGATATGCCCTTTTATATAAGTTTTTTGACTAACATTTAAAATTAAACACAACTCCTTCTTACATAATACCCACTGCTTTATTTGGAAACCTTACATCAGTCTTGAAGATATTTACAAAGTAGTGCAATGTATTAAAGTAGAATAATTCAAACGAAATATCTTTACTATCACACAAAAAGAGTACACCATATTACCTTGAATTTACAGAATCATAAAAGTTAACGTAATATGTACTTTATGTATAAGAAAAATATTCAAAAATATTTATTTATAATTTTACTTTAATTAATATGGTGGTACCAGTTACATTAATTAAAGAACAATTATGTATACAAGTGCCTCTTTAATGTTGAAATAATATATTATTATTAATGCTCAGTAAAACTAAGTAAATATGGTTTTGTACCAACTATATTCTACGAAATATATTTTTTTAACATTTGATCTGAAACATCTAATGCGGCGGTCAGCGTCAAACGGTCAGACCGATCGTTTGCATGGCGACGCACGGCGGGCGAAAGTCACGCCATCTATCTCTATAAATTTCTAAGGAATGAATAATGATATACAGATTTTATGATTACTAAAATTCTGCGATCTATTTCCGTTGTTTTTAAATATTATTATAGTTTATATTCACTACCATAAATAAAAACACTTTTTTAGTTCTATAATTCTAATAATCGTATTATCTGTGTGAATGTTTGCAAAAACAATGGTCATACTATGTAGAAAAGACAGCATCAAGAATATAAATAAAAAAAAGTATAAATAATTATATAGAAATTACCGGTGCTAAAAAAAGTGACACTGCATATTGATAACAAGTCTGTACAATATAAATTTTATAAACATATTAAACTTCATTCATTTCTGTTTCATCTGGGCTTAAATTCAAAACTTCAAGTTATTTATATTGATGAGTCTATTACTATGGTAAACAAATTCAGGAGTTGATAGGCAAAGTTTATCCCTGTAAAACTTAAAAACAATTTATGGACGAACTTTTACTATATAAATATAACATACCAATTGAATCTTAGTGACAAAATATAAGTACACACAGATAAATAGCTGCAATAATTTCGATGCAGATCTGCCTATTCACCATTTAATATTTTTAGTGAATTGCAAACCAAAAACACTAAACACAACCAGTGTCAGATGTGGTCTCAAATAATTTCTAATAAACAATTACCTAGTCTATGCTTCATACAGTTTATTTCACTCATTTAAATCAAAATATATACAAAAACCTTTCTTATTATAATAATGAAAACCATATACCTGATTTGCATGCACAATTAGAAATTCATCAAGTTTAAGTTACAGATAGTTTCAATCTTACTATTTCAGAATTGAAAAATTGGTGCTCTAAATACAGTGGTTAATGCCTTGCAATTTTTATTATTTTAATTTAATTGATTAAAAAGATAAAAACAAAAGTATTGTTAAATTATTTTCTGGCTCTTCTATAAAAAGGCAGTTCTTATAATTCTGCTTGCATTATAAGAACTGGCTTCTTGCAGATAGGAAAGAGTGTCTTTGTTTTATACTATGTAAAGATAAAAATATAAAAAAAAAACGAAATTAAAAATATGTAGTGATATGGTGCTATGGTACAATTTTTCTAGTGTTTTTAGAAATATTTGTTGCATATATTAGGGCAGTGGGCAACATAATGATTGTGGTTTCTTGAATCAGTCTGGCTCACTAATTTCTGGTCCGACTTATGCAGCCACTCATCTGAACCATCACAGCAGTCACAAATACCATCGTTCACATGACTAGAAGGCACAGTGTGCAGATTTATGAACTTTTTCTGAGCTTGGTTTTCACAATAAAATACACCATTTGGACAAGCATTAGTACTAGGTTCATCTGTTCCATCTTCACAGTCGCAAAAATCGTCATTAACTTGTTCGAACGGCACTCGCTGATTGGATGTTCTACATTTAAATTCATTTTTTGCATCCGGCCGGTAATGCTGCACGTTCGAAAAATGAACACCTCTTAGAATCCCACTATCACTTATAAACTTGTCATGCTCTGATCGTAAGTGTAATACGTCCTTTGCCTCGTCGTGGTATACAAGAAGAATTTTGTTATCGCTCGACACCGACGTGATAGTTAGAAAGAAATACAGCTGGTATAAAATAAAGCAAGCAACCACACACAGGGACAAAATAATAACGTTTTTCTTCTTCTTATAGCCCATTGTAGTTACCGGTTACACAAGATATTTGTTTAAAAAAGTATATGCCACGTGTTATTGATCTTCATTGTTGCACATTTTAAACAAATCCTGTATATTCGATAAAAACTGATTTATGTTTATCGATGCAATTTTGTTCGATATGCTAAAAGTATGTACTCAATGTCAAAATCTAAAAAATAACATGACATTCTACAAAAGTCACATAACAAGTTGTCAAACAGAAAGCGTTCCATTTTGCAATCAAACGTTAAGCCTGGGATTTACAATGTCAAGCAAAAAATTATATTTTGAACGATATATTTTAATGTACCGCTTTGTGCTTTAATATTGTTATTAATCGCCTCCAGCACATCCACCGAAGAAAAATATTCCTCCAATTGGAATTGAATTTCGAAACGTTTGATATTAAATATGTTAAACGAATCGTGAATGAAATTATTGACAATGGTGGCGTATTCGTATTGTGATTGTGATTTATGATTATGACATTGACATTAATCATTCATTAAATCTCCATTTTGCTGATAACGATAAAATAAACAAATTTGCGGTTCTAATACATATTATTCGTGATTTTTGGCGGATGTTCACTGTTAAATTTACGAGAAATCAGTCAATAGTATTCAAAATATTTATATTCCTTATATTATCTTCAAAGGAAGCTTTGTGTTTGATGTGAAACAAGAAACATGGTAAGTACTATATATGTAAGAACATATTCTGCCTTCTGCGTATACCTGAAATATTGATATTTAAAACAATAAAATTAAATATATATAAAAGAATGTTTTAAAATTAAGTCGTTGACTTAATATTTGTTATAAATTTAAATATACGAGAACTCATTAAACTTAAATAAAGCATTAACGTAATTGCACGCGTATTTATTTCCGCTAAAATTGATGTACTCGTAAACTTAAAGAAACTTTGAAGTGTAATGTTTTGTAATCATTGCTTTATTCTGGCGCCGCGCCAATGGAATTCCAGAAATAAATCGCGTCTGACGTATTTACGCGTTTCGCATTAATCCGCGACCGCGTACTACTCTCCTTACGAAAGTAATTCATTTACTCCATTTCGAAAATGGAGCGCACACACCCCCTGCACTCGAGTGCTCACGGCTCTTTTAGAAGCAAGGACTCGTCATCGACCACAGAGAGCGACCCTCGAGAGAAAATTAAGGACTGTTTGAGAAAGTTCATAGCGTTCATGTTTACTCAAGTAGGCGTCGGCGCGCTCGTAGTCTGCTACGCTATACTGGGTGCTGCAGGGTTCATGCACATTGAAAAGGACACCCCTGATGAGCAACTTGAAAATGTCCAGCAGTGGAGACAGAGCTGCGTCGAGCAATTGTGGAATATTACAATCAAATATAATGTTTTAAACAACACTGCGTGGCATTACAACAGCAATGAAGTTTTGAAGGTGTTTCAGAATAATATAACAGCTGCTATTCATCTGGGATATAATGGCAGGTCTCCGGAAGATATCTGGTCATTTCCTGCTGCCTTGATGTACTCCTTGTCGGTTTTCACCATGATTGGATATGGCAATGTTGTGCCGAAAACTGTATGGGGCAAGATTGTGACTATTGCCTATGCATGTTTCGGGATACCAATCTATGTGCTGTATTTCTGTAACATGGGAAAGGTGCTCGCACAGACATTCAAGTGGTTGTATATTACGGCTCATGAGTGCAGCAGACGAGAGGACAACTTGCTAGAAGATGGAGAGGTGCAGCCATTTAAAAAGAAGATAACAGTTCCATCGACAGCCTGTCTTTGGGTGATCTCATTCTATATTCTAACTGGCACCATAATGTTTGGAGCTTGGGAGAAATGGAACTATCTCGATTCCACATATTTCTGTGTAATAAGTTTGTGCAAAATTGGTTTCGGTGACTTTGTGCCTGGTGCAAATATAGCTGATTCAGCTGGTGGCTCTCATTTGAAGCTGGTTATTAACTTCATATATGTTCTGTTGGGAATGGGCTTGGTCGCGATGTGCTACAATTTGATGTGTGAAGATGTGAGGGTTAAAGTTAGGGAGTTGAGAGAGGATCTGAAGAATTGTCTTGATGATATTACTTTGAAAATCACGGTGTGCATGAATGACACCAAGTATTACCACCAGAAGCAAACTAGAAATATTAAGTGACGTTTCAATGTTTTGATACGTGGTGCTGCGTTTTAAATTTGATATAAAGGTTCTTTCTGGTGTAATGCAGAAGGAAACATACATTTATATCAATTATTCTGCATTTTTGCAAATGTTACATTCAATGTAAACATGAAATATACTGCCTGTGACAGCTATATCACAAAATTTGTGAAACTAATATAAATTATGTATATTGAAGTACTTTATTGTAATTTAAGTTGTATATTAAATATGTTATTATAATCTGAAGTTAGGGTTATATCCTATCTGAGATTGAATAGGGCTATGCGTCTTGGGTGGCAGTTGCCAGTTAACATTTAGTGAATTCTATATAGGATAATCTTCTGTAATTTTTGTTTTGTCACTGGCTGCAGAGGGTAGTACACATCCTTGATTTTTAGTCCCTTTTAGTCACTAGTCAGTTATATGTTAAGCAGTCAGGTATTTTGTTTTAGTAATAATTTACTTCATTTAACGCTTTTCAGTACTGTTTCAAAATAGTAACAAGAGTGTTATAATATGTATATTTTTGTAATGGGAATGTCATGTAATAACAATTTTTTTTGTAAAAAAAAATCTGCTTGCTGCTTTTTTTTCAATTATGTAACACTATGACAACCCAGACTAGCCATTTGGGTGGAGTGTATGTCATAGAATTGGACATACATATTCTCAAAAAACATCATAAAAAAAGAAAAGATTTAGTATGATGATTAAGAAAATTAATGTATTGTCTTTAACTTATTGTATATTTTTCTCTCTGAACATTACATTGTCTTGCAAGAAAAAATATGCATCATCTGTTGCCTATCTGTACGTGATAATTTCTTTTAATACTTGATTATGTAGCTATTTTAAAAGCATAAACAATTTTTAAATTTAACATATTTTTGTAACTTACTTTCAAAATTGTTATTACTTGATTATTGGTGGTATAAATATAATTTCTATGCATTAAATAAATAATTTAAGCAATATTATTAATCATTGGTATTTGAATAAAATATTTCTTTAACAGCTTATATTATTTTTTATTTATAAAAAGTCCCTGAAAAAAATCAAGACAAAAGAAACACTGTAGTTCAGAAGTTTAAAAAATTACCCATAATCATTGTGGAATCCACGAAATTATATTGTATTTTATACAAGAGTTAATTTTTGAAATGAATATGTAGGATATGTATGGATATGTAGAATATGTATGACCGAGAGGCATACAGAATGCGTCTTGGTGCACGGTCCTCTGTCTGTTTCAACAGGCCGTCCTAACCCACACTATTATCATTTAGCTGTAATTGTAATTCCCGAATGGATAAGCACTTCTGATGTCCGCCTTTCAGTTCTCTCTTCTTTTCTTCATATTTCCGATATTATCAGAAGTGAGATCGGATCTGCCTACATCTGGGAACTTCAATCCTACTGCTATGCAATAGCAGCTTTTCCTATTCTCCGTTTCTTTCATATTTCCGACATATATTTTCAGACTGGTTTATTTACTAGCTTTCATTTGATACCCATATTGTCGCAATAATAGAAAAAATAGCTCCTCCTTTTTCCTCTATTTCCAGGCGCCATTTTTAAATACTACATAGCCAATGTCACTATGTAAATTGAGACGATTCTAATGTTACGTCACAATCCGTCAAGCCGTTTTGGCTGTAGCGCGTGCCAACGGACATACATACCAACATACACACATAAATATACATACAATACATACATACATACATAGATTCGCTCGAAAAACATTAACCTCGATGTGGCGCAGTCGGATAAAATAAATATTTATTTAATTCATCATAAAACTTATATCTAACATAACGGAGAACCAAATGCGTTAGTTAAGTTAAATACTACCCGTTCGCGCTAAGTTTGCCGCTCTCGATGTGACGTCAATTATTAAGAAAAGTAAAACAAACAAATATCGCGAAAACTGGGCAATATTAAGTTGCAGCATAAGTAATGATTTCACGCGTTTATGGCGATTACGTTGCCTTCGATACTTTTAGCACATTTTAGGGCGACTGAGAGGTGCTTTAAGGGGGAAAGCGCATGCCTTTGACCGGCAAACTTAGCGTGGACAGGTGGTATATAGATAGAGTAAGTAATGATTGGGTAACTACGTTGGATGTTCACAGTGATGAGAGAACATCGGCCCGCGTAGCGGTCGGCGGGCGGGGCATGCTGCCGCTGCGGCTGCGGCGCGTGTGCGGGCTGGACGCGCGCGCGAACGACGTGCTGTTCCAGCCGGCCGCGCGCCCGCCCGCCGCCGGGCCGCCTCACGCGCTCGTATTCTTCGGCGGAGATGTTCAGGTGCCCTTACGTCGTGCTACTATAGACCTTTACTGCTAGGTTATTGTTCGGTACATCGCTCGTGCTCGTTTTCTTCGGCGGGGATGTGCCGGTACCCTTATGTCGATATAGTTCTTTACTGCTAGGTTATTGTACGATACAACGCACGCGCTCATCTTCTTCGGCGGGGATGTGAAAATACTATAGATCTTTACTCGTAGGTCACTGTTTTCCATTAATAGTTTTCCATTTTTTTTAAGTTTAAAACTATCTTTAGTATCTCAACCACGACGCCATTCGACATATAATTTTGATGCTATTTTAGATTCATATACCGATGCTTAATATGTATTCCATTACATTATTACTTACTTTATTGCAACAGGATTATCCAGAGGTGATGCAAGCGCACCGCGACAACAGGAATTACCTGCGATGGAACCTGGAGAACACGGCGCGCATGCTCGGCACCAACTTCCCCAGCAAGCACATTGTAGTCGTGCGGCCCTCGAGGTACGTGGAATATACGCACGAAGGCAAGCTGCACGCACTCATGAGATACGCACGAGCGTGTGCCATACGCACTTATATTTACGCAAACATAAACCCACGTGTGCAATTAACGCGCACGCAATGCGCGTTAAAAATATTTACACATAAATCTATGTGACATTGAACGCACATGTATGGATGCAAACATATACACATGTCTGCACTCGCGCGCGTGCTACGCGCACATACATATTAACGCACAAATAAATCATTATGTGCACTTAACGTCTATGCAACGAACACATTTGTATATTTGCGCACATGTAAATCTACTTATTTCACGCACAGACACACATTTACTCACAAATAAACTCACGTATGCTCTTAACACGCTTGTCTTTGCACACACGTATTTACGCATACAGAGATCCACGTGTACATATATAACGCGCATTCCTCGCGCATACACGTATTTACGCACACAGACACTCACGTGTGCACATAAAGCGCATGAAACGCGCACACATATATTTACGCTTAGTACATAAACCCATATGTGCATTTAACGCAGATGCCACGAGCACACAAATATTTAAGCTCATATAAAGTCACATGTGCAATTAAATCGCATTCCACTGGTTCATGAACATCTGTAATTTTCAAGGACCAAGTTGAAATAAGACAAATAAGTATGCCTTCCTAACCAAACCCTCCAAACCACAACACTGCAGCGATAAATACTGTCCTTTAGGCACAAATAGAAGTGATGGTAGTGCTTCGGGATCCTACCATTTTCATACCGTTTCATATACTGGGTAACTGATTACCAAATACAATTGCAGGGTGGAGTACAAGAGCTTCAGTTGCTATGATAACTTCGTGCCGAGCAATAGCGCGGGAGTTCCCGACCACACTCCCACTCACAGCGCGCTGTTACACTTGGAAAGGTATGTTTGATTAAAACTAGCTGTTACGGGTGCGGTGCGGTTTTTAAATTTCTTTTTGCCGGTATTTCGACTCAGTTACATGAAGCGTGGTCACGGTGAAACTGCGGTGGCAGGGAGAAATCGTTGACAAGCATTAATGGTAGATCCATCTTCCCTACGTCTTGGTCATTTCATAACACTAATTGTATCCTTACGCACCTAAACTATAAAAAACACCCTTTCTACACTTACAGCCCCACACTAGAATTTTCTCCTGTGTCGTGGGTGCCATGGACACACAAAGACGAATATACAAACACCCAGACCCAGAACATAAATCTAAACTCATCATTCATATTTCTGTCTGGCTGGGAATCGAACCCGGGACTCACTGCGCGTCGGACCGGTATAGTGACCGCTCAGCCACGCGGGTCGTCAAACTATTTGTGATTTACATAGTGCATGTAACTGGGTCGAATATAAGCAGAACGAATTTAATAAGAATAAATAATAATAATCCAGTGTATATTTTTCAGTTCATTGTTAAATTTTTAAATGAAATGTCAACACGTGCTTCGGCAAAGCACGAATATCGATATCCAGAGTTGACAATGATAAAACAATATTTTGCAGGTTGCTTCAAGACGCTAGCAGCAGGATAAAGGCGCTGCCGACCTCGGAACTGCTGGAGGCCGTCACGTCCACTTCGCTGCCAGAAGATATCGACATTGAGGAACTGCATGTGAGACTCACGATTCTTCGTTCTTTATAGTTTTAGTAACATTTTACAAATTTACTGTTGGGCCACAAAACTTTCACGCGCGTCATTTAAAATTTTCGAGCGGGTCTCAGTAATTTTCTAGCCACAATTTTCACGGAAGTTTCGTGGCCTTCAACGCTGACGCTTGCAGCGCTCAGCGTCTAACGCCCGAAGGGAATGTGTCGTGGCTCTTGGACAAGAGATTGTACCGCCCAAGATGGAGGTTGATATTGCGTTCCTAAATGGGATCAATTCCCATTTAGGAACGCAATATCAACCTATAACCGGTAAAACTTGACTCTTGATAATGCCAGCGACAAAACTGTTTTATAAATATTTTTTGCAAACCTTTTAGTATGAAATAATATGTTTTTCAACAAAAATTTCGAATAATAGTTTTGGTCGACAAAAATATTATTCGAAGACGGCGAAACGACGTACTTTGCATGTTTTGCGCAAACTTGCAGAGGTCGCTGTTTATTTTGTTCACATTTGTATAAAAAAAAAATGATACAAAATGTTGTATCAAATATATATTTTTTAATAATCTCTTCTTATACATAATAACATTAATGTCTGTGTGTTCAGAGTGCGTCGATCCACCACTGCGTGTCGGCGGGCCGCGGGCCGCCGCCCGAGCGCTCGCTCACGCCGTGAGTAGGTTTGATTCCAATTGATGTTGTGTCGCCTGATGGAGGGGGGGGGGAGATATTAGCCCCTTCCCGAAAGCTACTCAACGTAGAGAGGGAGAAAAAAAAACCGGCCCTTCCAATTGTTACTTATTGTAGAAGGAGGGGGATACACGAACACTAGTCGTTGTAGGGGGATACCAACCTTCCCTCCAGAACGCTACTTACTATAGAGGGGGATACCAATCTTCCACTTAGAACGCTGCTTACTGTAGACGGGAAAATACCAACTCCTCTTTCATACGCTACTCGTTATAGGGGAGGTATCAATCTTCCCTTTAGAATGCTGCTTATTGTAGACCGAGGAGAGTACCAACCCTCCCTCTCTCCCCCTACTTATTATAGATGAGGGGAGGAATAACTACGCGCACAAAATCCCAACCGGAGTTTTAACCCTATAATAACTGGTTACGTTAGCCGGTATATATTTTTTTATAACAGTAAGTAACTAATCTGATGACACCTGATCACTGCAGCCATTGGTGATAAGTAGGCAACAAGTCGATTACAATTGCTACTGTCAAATAAAATGGTAGGCAACCATATAACTAGTTGCTATCGATATCCTTTCATTTCTCTCGTAAGGCAAGTTAACTTTGCTTAATAATGTCATAGTTTTCGCCTTTTCGTCAAGGTCACGAGGCCTTGTTCGAGTTATTAGAATCACACACAGCCACACGGGCTGTGTTACATATAAAAGCGACAAAAAAAGTGAAAAAATTACGCTTAAAGCGCTGAAGGGCACTGAAGTAAGGATTTCCATTTTGTACAAAATGGAAATCCTTACTTCAGTGCCCTTAGTGATGGGCTAAGCTGTACACCTTAGCTCACCACTATGGCCTGGACCTTAGTCCTGCGTCAAGCTGTTAATCATTATAAAGACGAGGATGGGTGGTAACAGTGTTATATTCCACAGTGTATCAGACCCGCTCTGGTGGCGAGAGTCCCTGGCCCTGCACCGCGCTGCGCTGACGCTGGTGGGCTTCAGCAAGGGCTGCGTCGTGCTCAACCAGTTCATATACGAGTTCCACTACACCAAGACACTTACGCCCGGAGATGACCATATGATGAGGTTAGTGTAATTGTGAACCATTATAACATGCACATTTATATCAGAGCTTAACTTAGGAACTATAATACCTATTTGTAGCATGTAGCAAACAATTACTATAAGGGGTAGAACAAGGATGGTATAATGGGAAGGTAACGCCGCCAAACCTATGGGCAACAACATCCTTCCAGCGAAACGCGAGAATTGCTTCACGCTAGAAATAGGTGTAACGGAGGAGTCTACCCGGTCGAACTATACTGGTTTTACCACCTGGAAAAATTTGGGTTTCGTTCTAGGTTCCAAATGTCTCAGAAGAACGAACTTGCGACTCTCCTAGAATGGTGATGCGACGCCCAGATGCACAATTTGGGAAATCCCGAGAGCACATCTCGTCAATTCATTATTGTCTCACTGCTAAGCATGGGTTTCTTCAGATTTAGATGGTTCACCATGCTAAGTGTGAGTTGGTAGACTTCACACACCTTTGAGAACTTTTTTTAGAGGACTCTCAGGTGTGTAGGTTTTCGCGCGATGTTTCCTTTACAGTAATTCAGTGATAATTCGTTTCTTATACGCACTTATTAAAATCGGTGGTACGTGCCTAGGATTCGTACCTCGAATCCTAGATTGAGGTCGACTTTCAACCATGACGCTGTCACTGCTCTGAGAGAGTAAATAGTTATAATAATTAATTAATGTTGGGACTGTCGTAGCGCTGCAGCTCTTCAGGAATGTTTGCAGAAGCACGTTGTGATGGGTTCCATGCCATCATGCGCAAAAAAAGCAGCCTCCCTACTGCAGCGACTACGTAGCAGTTGCAACAGCATCCTGAGGATGCTTGCTGCTAGGCCTGACTGTCGCATTCAGAGGCGCTGGGTCAAAGTCGCTCTAGGGTTGGCGACATAATCTTTAAGAAAATGTATATTTACTAACAATATTAACATAGTGTCGTGGGCCACACATTGTTTCTAACCTACAAGTAACAAAAATTATGGATTGTTATCAGAAATAAATCATTATTATTAATATTTGTGTGTGCAGGTTGATCAGCCGCATCGAGTCCATGTACTGGCTGGACGGCGGCCACGCGGGCGGCAAGAACACCTGGATCACGGCCCGCAGCCTGCTCGAGACCCTCGCCCGCCTCGGTCTGACACCTTTGTTTGCTAACCTTTTTTTGCCGTATGTAAACTTATAATGGGTTCCTCTCAGCCGCAGGAGTAGCAAAGAGTATGTGCTGAACTCCTTACGGTGTTTCTCTAGACGCCTTTTGTCGGGATCAAGAGTATGCTAATATCACTCGTCTGCGGTCTCAACTGACATAACCTAATCTCTCTATCTCTCTGTCTCTCAAAATGTCTCTTTTTTAGGAATATATATTAAATAGGAATAGGTTTCTCTTAAAAAATTAAGACCTGAAAAACTATTGATGGTTTTATTGGTTTCTCATAAAAAATTGAGAGAACCGATTTGAAATATCAATACGAATATGCTATCAGATAATCTTTCTCTCTCCAACAAGATTTAGATTTTAAACCTGTGACTGCAATATTGTATGAGTTACGTGTTAATGTAATCATTGTGTTACAGACGTGAACATCTACGTGCACGTGTCCCCGTACCAGGTGCTAGACGAAGCGCGGCCATGGATTGGCCGCGAGGAGAAGACCTTTACCAGCCTCCTCAACCAGCTTGGGGCCAAGGTTAGTCATGGAGTTTTATGAGGCAAACATAACACGAGGTGATTTATGCCGGAATGGTTCAGTATCTTTTTTTTTATAACAAGTAGCAAACGAGCATGAAGCCCACCTGATGGTAAGTGGTTAATGTCACCCATGGACATCTGTAAGCAACTTCATATAGAACAGGGATTCTATCTGAACTCAACAGATGTGTTACTACTCTCAAGGACTAAGATGGTCGCCTGATATATAAGTAAGCCGGCAGCCACACCCGTCCAACGAAACGCAAGAATTGATTCACGATAGAAATAGGTGTGATGTTGGTACTTCCCCGAATTCCACTTGATGGTAAAAGGCCACTGCTACCCATGGACATCTGTAATCAACCCCAAAATATGATCAGTTTGGCTGAAGTCAGCCACAGATGCGTGATTACTCTGAGGACTAAGTTGGAACGCCACGAATAAGTATCTCTTATCGCTCGAGGCCTTTATTTTGTATGTAAGAACAATATTAGACTATTGTGTTTATGAAATAAGAGACAAAAGAGATAAACAGACAAACTCGCTGAAACGAATCTCAGTTGAGGTCATGCTCCCACCTCTAGGTAGTACTTGCACTATCAGCGGGTATTGTAATTAACAATTTATAGACCCAAGGAGGTCTATACAAAAGAAAATACATTTCATACCACTCATTTTAAGTAAAAGATAAGAATGTAGTTTTACCGGCTTAAAAAAAATAACGCTTTCTACGCTCATATCCCCACACAAGGTTTTTTTTCCTGTGTAGTGGGTGCAATGGGCACACAAAGACGAATACACAAACACCTAGACCCAGAACAGAAATCTAAACTCATCATTCACATTTCTGTCTGGCCGGGAATCGGACCCGAGACCCACTGCGCGTCACAACGGTATGGTGACCGCTCGGCCACGCCGATCGTCAAACTAAAATGAATATACAGGATATAGTCGTCTTCAACGACATCCACGCGATGAGAGGAACGACAACAGATTTAACTTTCCGTTAATTATTTATATTTTTTTTCTCAGGTTAACACGCAGAGCGTCTTTAGATGATTTGGAACAGAACGCGTGCGAGTTGGCGCCGAAGATTGAGAACAGGATAATTGTTCTCGACAAACCAGAGGTTAGTTATTTCATAAGTTGCATTTAATGGAAGTCTTCAAGTTTATTCTGATTCCTTTGTACACACTTATGTCAATTTACCAGGTGGTAGAAGTGTAGTTCTGCCTATTTCTAGCGTGAAGCAGTTCTTGCGTTTCGATGGAAAGGTGTTGTTGCCGGCTCACTTATGTATGAGGCGACCATCTTGGACCTCGAGAGTGGCAACGCATCTATGATCGACTTTAGCACCTCTGTTCTATATGAAGTTGCTTACAGATGTCAATGGGCGGTAACCACTTACCATCAGGTGGACTGCATGCTCGTTTGCCACTTCATTGTTATAAAAAAGTATGGTATATGTCTAAAAAAATATATATCTTCTGTATGATTGGCTTTGGTACCTATAATTTTCTAGCAAACTAGCATGCACGGTTTCTGCCGCCCATAGACATATGTAAGCAACTTTATATAGAACGGGTTGACGAAGGCTTTACGTACCATTTATTAATTTATCAAACCGCTTTTTAAAAGCAGTAAAATGTATTAT
Source organism: Cecropterus toxeus (assembly GCA_018249875.1). Taxonomy (NCBI): domain Eukaryota; kingdom Metazoa; phylum Arthropoda; class Insecta; order Lepidoptera; family Hesperiidae; genus Cecropterus; species Cecropterus toxeus. The sequence continues at coordinate 2,555 of DWNE01001151.1, read as the reverse complement.
TTCAGAAACTCCAAGCGCTGTTAGCAGAACGTGCGCGATGGGAGTCGGATACCGTCATAAAAGAAGTCGACGATGAAGGCTCACCTTAAACTGACACACAAACACTGCCAGGTTTTGTTTACAACTTTATTATACTCCTTATATAATAACAACTGATATATTACTGTCATCTGAAAAACCTTATGACATATCTTAGGTACAATAAACTGCTTTTGGAACAGTAGAAAAAAAACTGTTTAAACACCTACGACAATTTTTGTTAGCATTTATTATATTTATATGATGAATTTCCGAATTATAACATGTTTGTTTTGGGATGACAAACTTAAATTTGCTGGTATTTCAATACTGCGTATATGGAAGTAACCGCAAAATAAAGTTGTCAGTATAATTAAAGAGTCTGAAAGGACCTATTTCACCAGCTTAAGAATCTACTTCCTGTAAAGTTTCACGGTAACTTTCAATACAAATTGTAAGTGTTTTTTATTCTTTTCTAAAACATAACATGTTTATGTCAACTTATTTCTTAAAAGCCAAACTTTGTCTTTTAAAATTTGAATGCCTCTTTACACTAAACATTTTATTGTTTTTCTACTGTTTCAAGCCATAATGACGACTCCAATATTTCGATATATCAAATATTGGTTTGATTAACCTCTTAAGCAGGTAAAACAAGCTTTGTTCAGATTTCTAGTTGCAATTTATATAAGACTAAATGAAGAAAATACCATTGATTAATTATCGTCCAAATAAACCTTTATGTAAAATTTTTAACGTACTTACATAATGTTTGTACTATCAAATTTGAACCAGGCTTTATATATCTGCGCTGTATAATCATGTACAATTAAAGTTAAAAATACCATTGATTAATTATCGTCCAAAACAAAACTTTATGTTCAATTTTAATCGTACTTACATAATGTTTGTACAATCAACTTTTTACTAATACTTACAAACTTGATTTATTATTGTTCATAAATAATACTGAGGATGCATTTCTGGGTCGAGATCTCCCAGGATATCTATATTTATATCTGGGAAGCGACCGTGCTCCGACAGTCTCAGTTTGGAGCTTGTACATATATATGGAATATGTTGAGAAAACTTCGATAGCGTAATTCAGAATACTATTAGCGCCATCTCTCGATGACTTGCGGAAAGTCGCATATAAATAATATCAATTTAATACATTTTCATTAAATATTCTTACTCTTAATGATTTATAACAAATATTTACAAGTGGCCTAATTTAATTTTTATTACTCATGTAGTTATAAATATGTAATTAAATATTTGTATTTACTACAATAATTATGGTTATACGCTAAATAATTAAACCCATTATTTGAATAAAATAATACTCTGAATGTATCTTCGAAGTAAGATCTGTAGTAGCTGAGCGAAATAGTTAATTATTTCACTTAATTAATAGTAAATAAAATCCAAATAATAATATAGGAAAAACAAATATTTTTCCAAACAAATTCTTCTTTCAATATTTTGCTATTGTAAAATCTCGTTATCATGATCATAGAAGTAAATATATAAACATAAAGCAATCAGATATAAACTTATATTATATAAAGTAATATCGTCCGCGACGTACAACCTGCCAATTTTAAAGTTATCTAGAATTAATTAATCAGTAGAATGTCTACCTCATTAGCAGTATTCTTTTCAAATAGCGCGCTCCTAGTATTAAAACAGGCTTTAAAATACATTGAGGTACTATCAAACCTTTATTTTAATTGACATGTTAGTGCTAAATTAAAAAAAAAAAACTATACGTTATTCCGCGGAATCCCAGACACAGTTAGATTTTAAAGATAAAAATGTAAAATTCACTATCTTTGAGTAAAAACCACATCAAATTCAGTTCAACCGTTTTCAAGTGTCGTCAGTAAGAGAGACTCAATTAAAATCAGTTTTTAATTTATGTTTTGTTGCACAAAAATATACACTTAAAATCTCATGAATGAATGAATGTCAGCCTTTAGAAACTACAAATTTAATTTTAACGTTAATTAATGGCCTATTATATACAGTTTAAAAAGTCTTCTATTAGTTAATTTAATGTTAGGATAACAAAATTATTAATAATAGTAAAAAATACTTCACTCGTTATATTTTCCTGATTATTAATATTATTACTTACAGCTAGTAACTCTATACCAATGTTACCATTATTTAATAAAATAGGGATTAATATTATGTAACTATACTACAATGTAAATGTAAAGGAATGTATATTATTATCACATATCAGTTTGATCTGAATAATAAAAAATGCGAGAATATTTCTAACCAGCTGTTCTGCTTCGGCTAATTTTTGTATGAAATGTAATGAAAATACAAAAATTAGCCGTAAATGCAATCATATGTAAGGTGAAATTTTGCATATGATATGCGACCTCAACGCAAAAATAGTATCTTATCGGTTTTTTATAGGATACACTTTGGAGAGTGTTCGTAGGGTCTTTTCGAACTGATTGAGCCATCTCCATTCCTTTATCGGACTACTAGGCGCAGGCAAAAGTTTCATCCATACATTG
>DWNE01001150.1:0-23308 GCA_018249875.1 Cecropterus toxeus | reverse complement strand
TGTATTTATGTTTGATGTTATGTTTTCGTCACATCACTAAAAAGGGTGAAAAAAAAAATTTAACAAAAAAATATCACAAAAAAGTAAAAAATAATTTAAATACATAGAGGTTTAGTACATAACCAGTACATAGAACATAGTTCTGAAGCCTCTCAATCGAGGGTCCGAGGTTCAAATCCCAGGCACCAGCGGAATGCCAAACATAAATATTTAAGCTTTTGTGCAGTTTTTTATGTACAAAATAAATTTTTATTTGGTTTGACATTTTACTGTAGGAGAATTGACAAGACGGTACTCAAGTCAAGTGTCAAAGTCAAGTGTTACTAAATTAACATGCATTGAACTAAGAAATATCAATCTAGCAGTGCAGATCACTTGATATCAATGAACCATACAATGCTCACATAATCATTGTCATTTTTATTATTATGAATTAGTTGTATAGAATCCGTCCCTGCGGAAGGACATCGCGATGCGCACGCACGCCGACGTTACCAAATATACGACATCACTTTCTTCGCTCTCACTATCTGCGCACGCGCCGCCGCTCGGAACTACAGTTTGTGTAACAATCCGTCCAGTCACTCATCCTGTGTCTCTTGATGGATTTAGTAGTTGCTCAATTTAAGACACAAAAGTAAGAACATAAATATAAGTAATAAGTAATAATATTTTTTCTTTTAATATGTTTTTTTATAAGAATGAAGTAACAGACGAGCATGCAGCTCACCTGATCCTAAGTGGATCCTGCCACCCATGGACATCTATAAGCAACTTCATATAGAACAGGGGTTCTATCTGAAGTCGATCACAGATGCGTTGCTACTCCCGAGGGCTAAGACGGTCGCCTCATATACATAGAAGTGAGCCGGTATGTTCTTAAGGTAAATGTAAATATTCTTTCATAACATTATAATGTATACAAATTACAGTGGCATCAAAGTTTACTATGAGTATAATAATTTTCATTTAGATAGGTAGGATTTTATTTCTTCTATTCTAACGTTATGATGATTACTTTTTTATTATCATTAATATTTGGAACATGTTCTTTCTGATCAGGGCAGAAGGGTTAACGACTTAGAAGGTTAATGGCAACAGGTGTAAAAAGCTTAGGTTTCACTGGTCGAAACATGCGTGTGCTCATGAAAAAGCTTCAGGCTGTCAGATATGTGGATAGGAATTTTCCAATGATCAATGCAATTACGAATGCACTATTCAACGTCTATACTTCCGCTGCTCTAATTCGCCGTAGAAAAGTTGCTGACGATAAGTACCTGTCTACTAATATACTATCTGATATACTAACATACTATTAGTAGATTTTTTCAGCAGTAACAAAGATATGATATTTTTTAGTATCACAATATTTATGTTTATATGTTTTATGCATACACTTACTCATATCGGTCTCGCACACGAAGGGTTCCGTACCATTATTTATAAAAGATGGCAAAAAATCATGTTTGTTGTGTGGGGGGTCCCTTTAAATAGTTAGTCTAGTTATCACGGTTTATGAGATACAGACGAGGGACAGGTGGACAGACGGACAGCGGAGTCTTAGTAATAGGCTTCCGTTTTTACCCTTTGGGTATGGAACCCTAATAAATTAAAAGATACAATCATCCAAATTTATTACCTAGATTTTTGTCTGATCGGGTATCGAACCTGGTACATGACATACCAACACAATAATCATAGAGGTGAGCATTTCAGTTTTCAATATTGTGGGCATTATTTTATTCTGTCATACTGATATAGAGTCTGATGACGTGATGATTGATATATTACATATAAGTTGTTAAAACCTTGTTGAAAATCTTAAACCATCTTACCTACGAACTGATAACTGCGATTAATTAATAGTTATGACAAGTATTAGTCCAACGTGGTGGCGTTGGTCCGGCGCTGGGCAATATAACTTGGCTATGTAAATTATAATATATCATCAGAAAATATACTGCAATGAAGAATATTTCATTTTAAGTACTGCATTACATTTTTATAAACTTCTGATAAATAAGTGTAAATGACATCTAGTGGCAGTATTCAACATAAAAGTCTCTACAAAGCACGACTCTAGATGTAGAGGCTGGTAATTACACGATATGTCGCTACGGGGCGCCACTTTCTAAGGAAACGATATAAATACGAATTAAAGTTTTTGAAATAAAAGATATTTTATAAACAGGTAGGGAATATTTTTTAAATGATGTTATGTTCATTAGTGTATTTGTGGGAGTCAGCCTTACAGTGGCTGCAAATTCGGGTTAAATAATTTATTTTCTCTGACGACCCGCGTGGCGGAGCGGTCAACTTACCGGTCTGATACGCAGTGGGCCCCGTGTTCGTTCGGCCCCGAGTTTAGATTACTGTTCTGGGATTGGGTGTTTGTGTATTCGTGTGGGGCTAAGTGTGTAGAAAGCGTGTGTGTATTAGGTATTTGTTATAAGTAAATGCAGTCCACCTGATGGTAAGTGGGTACTGACATCTGTTATCAACGCCAGATTGATCAGAGTTTTATCTGAGGTTAGCCATAGATAAGTTGCTATCTCTTAAGGACTGAGTTAGAACGACTCGGATAAGTATATCTCCCTTACCACACCCTTCAGACCAGAACACAGCAATTCACAACACTGCTGTTTTTGGCAGCATTGCGAAAAAATAATACATTAAGGTATTATTTTTTCGCAATTATATAAAATATAAAAAAATAAATTAAATGTTAAATAGCATATCAAATCCTAATACTGAAAAATAAATAAATAACTTTATACACATAAACTACTCGTATTTGATTTCTTTATTTTAAATATCATTAACTTTTTCGACATCCCTATGAGCTGTTGTAACTTAAACTTCAATTGAATCGATTTCTCTGGTACCTACTCGGTTTCTTAAATAATTCTATTACTTTTGAGTTTACATAAATGTCTAGAAACCAGGCTATTAGGGCCACGTTTTTGGCCCGCGGTCAAGGCCGGTCCGAATCGATGACCACAGGTCAGCAACGAGTCAGGTACTCGGGTAGAAAGCCCCCGTTCTCACCATTTGTCACGGATCAAAACTTTGTCACACTGGCTACGCTATTTTCAATTCTATTATCTGGTTTATTGGAGTCAAGTTATCAATTTAACATTGAATTTGGCGAGGACACACTTCGGTTAGAAAATTGTAACAATTTGACCTAAGATTAATGTAGAAACAGAATTGAGATTAGCGCCGCGTTCAGTGTGTACGTAGCACAAATGATTTGGATTCAACTGTTTAATTAAAACCAGTTCCGTAATTAAAGTTATTTAAACTAAGATTAAATCTTAGTTGTGTCTTAATAATGACATTAATTAATAGTGAGGTTATTATTTATGCATATTGAAGTTATAATAATAAATGTATTGGCATTGTGGATTTTGAAAGTATGCACAATAAATGTTTTGCGACTAAATCGTTGAAATGTTCTGGTTTCGCATATTTTTTTCGTTAGTTACTGGACCATTATTTATTAAAGGTATGCAATTTGTATACTCTGTATTACATTTTCTACAGTACAAGGTTTGATTGAATCTTATGTAAATGTTTCGTTAAATCATTACAATACAATTATCTTTAGATAGCGGATATTACGCGCTGTCGGGCTACAATACAACCTCCGGAATACTTTGGTTGCAAGTAGCGTGCTGCTTGCAACACGAGCTATTTTCGTTTTCAACTTGTTATTTACTCGTAGTTCAGATTATGAAAAGATGTGGAAGATTTTTAAAGGGGAAAATTCCTAGTAATTTTCGACGCTTTTTAATAAACATTTGACACGAAATTTAAGGCAAGTAATTTTTAGTCAAATTTTCAATTCATTTGTTATTCTTTTACAGATAGGACTTACAAAAAGCATTTTAGGTCAATGCTCCGTCAGAGGTCGCAGCGCACTTTTCGCAAATTTCGGTGGCAACGACCGGTGGAAGTTGGTCCGTTTTCTATTTCATCTCGCCGGACCTTCACCCACTTAGCCGATAGACGTTGTCGTCGCCTTGTGAAAATCGAATTTCACGCCCCAACTGTAATCGACGATTCTAATACTAATAATGAAACAGCATATTGACAAACGCTTTATTAAGAAACCTTATAATACAGCTCGCTTAGCGCTAAGTATAAAAATAATAAGATTGTCTACGACGACATGCGTACAAAACTAAACTAGAACATCACAGGTCGCTCTTCCCTGGTTTGATAACGTAATAATGAAATGCAACATCTATTTGATTACGTACGAGGCGCCGGGAGCGACTATATTCCCTTATGTAAAAAGTATACAAAACAATTGTTTACAATAAATAATTATGATTATGGCGGATACTCGTGGACGAGTTTGAAGGCTCACGTCGCTCCGGTTCATATGTTTTTTCTTCTGACTGAGGATCCCACGGAGCGAGGGTCATCTTCTTTCTTTTTAGTTGCGCGAACATAGTTGTTCAAAAAACGCGTTTCTTGTACTTTCGCATTGGGGCTCAACTTGTCAGTGCGTTCTTTTTCATCAACCCGCCCACTGTCATTTGATCTCTTTTTGTCCTTTCGTGGTTGCTCCGCATCATCAGCTCGTCCACTGTCATCGAGACGGCCTGAGTCGTCTAATCGGCCGGAGTCATCTGAACGCCCGTCTTCGTTTGTTCTTTCATTTTCACCAAATATTTCAGGATCTTCCTGGAGTCTTTCATGATCATCTAAGAAATAGTCGTTTTCTTTTGGCTTCTCCTTGAGTCTTGCTAACTTACCGTCTTTCTTTGGCGGGGCTTCACTTAATCCTCTCAAAGCTTTTTCTTGTTTAGATGTGCGTAGGTTTTTACCAAAGTAATCGTAGTCACCATCTGAGTAAGGATCGTCTTCATCCACGGAACGCGTTCGGCGGTTCTGTTTACGCTTGCGCTTACGTTTGGGTGGTTCGGTGCGAGCATATATAGCTTCGTTGTCGTCGTCATCATCGGAATTATATCTCTGTTCATACCCCAATTCTTCAGAATGATTTTCGGTTTCGTCATCTCTGTCGGGATGTTCTCGATGTAATTTCTTGGGGTGTCGTTCTTTGTATATTGGTGGAACCCGAACTGTTACGGTATCTATTTGCCCCGGATTTTGTTCAGTTGGTGGTAATACGCGCGGATTTAATCGGCGTCGAGGGTCTTGTGTGGTGGTCGTTAGTTCAGCATCTTCTTCTTCGGCCTCCGGGATTGGCAAGGGAATACGGTTCGGGTTTGCGCGCTCTCGTTGCAAACTTTGATGTGACTCGTCATTTCGTCTTCGGTACTCGTCAGCTAAATCTCTGTCACCAAAATGTACATCTCGGTAGTCACTTTGAGGAACCTTCTTTTTCTTCTTTCTTTTCTGTTGTTTCTGTTCCCAAAAGCGATCGACAGCAGTGCCAAAATCACGAACAGCTTTACCACGGTCACGAGATTCCTGAACATCTTCGTAGTAGTCATCTTGCGGTGGGGTTGCTGCGTCGTCATCATAAGCTAAGTAATCACTATCGGCTGCATCCTGTTGTCCGTTACTATTAAGATGCTGGGCATCTACAGTGTCCACGCGACGTGCAACTCCATTTCTTACAACAAAAGCATCCACATATACTCGCGGCTTTCGCGACTCCGTCAGCGGTAGCTTGGCAGCGCGAGGTTCTATAGCAATTGGAGTAAACTGCTCTTCCTCTTGAGGCTGTTCCTCAGCAGCAACTTCTTCTGCCACTTGTGGGGCCGCTGTCGCTGGAGCTCTGTTAAAGTTAAAGTCAAGGCGGAAATTTGAAGAAACTGTTTCTAGATTAGAATCTGACTTCACTTTTGGAGGTGGAGGAGGTGGAGGAGGCGGAGCACAAGGCGCAGGTGTCGCTGGGTTAGCTCGCGGTTTGCCACAGGGTGGTGGTGGCGGTGGTGGAGGTGGTGGTGGAGGTGGACGAGGTTTAGGTTTCGGAGCAGCTCTTGGTTTCGGACACGGTGGCGGCGCTGGTTTCGGTGGAGGCGGTGGAGGTGGTGGAGGTGGGCGCTGGGCCTTGCATGGTGGTGGAGCCGCTGCTCGTGGTGCTCCGCATGGTGGTGGAGCCGGAGGAGCCGGCGCCGGAGCGGGAGCAGCTTGCAGTGGAATATCGATACCTGGGACGGGCGCCAGAGGCGGCGGGAACGCCTCTTGAGGTGGTTTTCTTTGCACTTGGTAACCGAGAACATCAGCTAAGCCTCTGAACACTATGTCTCCGAACGTCCTCTTCTTTCGCACGATCGGATCGTGGTCTCCATCAGGATCAACAAGGGTGTCATTGTTAGCGTCTAACAGATCAGATATCGTATCGTTTGCGACTATAGTGTGGCTGACATTGTCTGCGATGGTGAGAGTATCGTTGGCGGTGTCTGCGATAACAAAAACACTGGCGGGCGCGGGTGGCGCGGGGGGCGCGGCGGCGAGCTGGCCCGCCAGCAGCAGCGGCAGCAACAGCAGCGGCGCGCACATGGCACGCTAGTGTCGCGCGGAGCGGTGCTCGCTCGGTTTTGTCGCGCCGCGCGTTGCCCAACCCGTCACGGCTGGCCGCACACGCCCTACCCTCGCTTTTTTATGCACCATCTTATTGATAAGCCTGGGTCCGTTACTGGTAATAACCCTCGTATTATTCAATTTTAACATTACCTAATATTTTCTAATATCGTAAAAGACTAGCGTTGTAGTTGTTGTGTTCTATTTATTATTCAAGCGTCCGATTAAAATAAATTGTGGGCTTATTATATGTTTTATTTCTTTTAATTATACTGAAAATATTAATGTTTTGGAGGTGATGCTATACAGATTTAAACAGTTCTATCTACCAATAACATGAAAGAAACTAAGTTTCGATTTAACAACAATTTAAATCTTTCCGAATCGCAAACAATTGTGTTACCTTTCTACTTAGGATTGTCGATTTGTTATACAACAGTGAATAACTTCGGATGTAATTACAAGTAGATACTTTACGTGCAGAGAATAATTAGCTGGGTTAGTATATCAAACAAAATTGCCTAATTTTAATTTCAGTGATAAAGTGAGTAATTGTTATATAATAATGTATTGATACGTTGTTTCGATCTTATTTTTCAGTTGTATTTAAAAAGAAAACTTAACAAATATACCTACATGTAGTTTCTCTACGTCATGTAACTATAATTTTGCAAGGGTTTTGTAATTGTATTTTGTTTTCAAATCATGTCGTCATCAGTTTCATTTAGACCAATGTCAACTTGGAAATTTTAATTAGCGTCTGCAATGTTTCTAAGAGTAGGCCGTAACCATTGGCATAAAAACACAATAGATACCTAATAAGTAACTTTACGTAACAACAATTTAACAAATGTAATAAGGTAGGTAAATGATAGCGGCATGTTACAGCATAGGTATGATATACTTGTTAAGGAAGCCTAGTGGTTGTAACTTGGCATCTCTATGAAGAGCCCCCAGCACCTCTGATTTTTCACTAATTACGTATTAAATTATTATGATATATTTTTATTTAATTTTTATTTTTATGACATTTTATTAACGGTGAAAGAAAATCGTTGTAAAAAATCTACTCACCTAAGAGTTGATTAGAATAGCTTTAGTAATTCTTTATTGCATTTAAACAGGTACAGGTTAGGTGTTGCAATTTTACAGTAGTTCTCTATTTATGCCCTATGTGCGTACAATATTATTAATGTTACAATATTACAATATCAGCATAATTATATTACAATTGCAGGTCATCTAGATTATATTATTGTATAGGATTACATTTTAAAATGGGTATACATAAAATTAAATTTAGCTATTTAAATTTAAGTTATATTATTAACACAATATCATTCTATCTTTTAAGAATTCTTCCATGGTATAATTACAATTTTTTTAAGAATATTTTTCAGTCTCATTTTAAAGCACGATAAATTGAGATCTTTTATTTTATTTGGCATATTATTAAATATTGAAGGTGCCATACCGTAGACACTTTTCTTGAAAAATTTACTCTTTGAAACATTAGTCGGCATTACATTATACATATTTCTTGTCTTTCGTGGATGTTTAACATATTCAATATTAAACATTTTAATATTTTCTTTAACGAAAATACAGATTTCATAAATATATAGGAAGGAATACAAGGAAGTGTGAAAATGTCAATGAAATTGTCTCTACAAAATTTCCCCAATAGATGATGCCGTATCTTATATTTGAAAGAATATATCCGTGATATGCTTCTTCGAAGGAACATATCCGTTATATATTAAAAAATGTGTAAAGTAAATTAATTCGCATTTGGCTAACGCGCTGAACTAAACCATTCTGACTCTGAAAAAGACCTGTGCGAAGGAATGGACCACTGTCAACGTCGTCAACCTGTTAGGTAGTTGACGATGACGCTGCGCTATCCAGATAGTGCTACGTTTGATCCCCAGCGAAGCAGGTAATTAGATCCATCCAGAAAATTCAGATAATATGTATAAATGTGTGTTCTGGGTCCATATGTTGATTTGTATATGTTTTCTTGTATTGGTTTATTCATTTTAATGTAAGCCATTTGTTCTTTCATCTATTTTTCATTTCTTTGGCACGCGCTACAGCCCAAACGGCTTGAAAGATCGTTACGTATGCCATATCATTAGAATCGTCACAGTTTAAAAAGTAATATAGGCTATATGAATTTCAAAAATAGCGCCTGCAAATAAGGGAAAAATGGACAACGAGAACGAACGACTTTTTTACTATCACGACAATATGGGTATCAAATGAAACCTAGTAAACAGAGAATTCTGAAAAAAATGTATGCTGTAAATGTAAATGTTTTACTTCACTATTTTGACAAAAACTCATATAAAGCGTTAATTTAAATATATCATTATGAACAAAAAAATACGTTTCAATCAGTCGGTTTTTTTTTTGTTTTTAACAATGTTACTATGAAACCTACGTATGATTTTTATCTATTTAGAGTTGCTAATAATTGTGTGCCTTTAGCAGAGAGCAGAGTGAGTGAACAGGTTCACTCTTCCACCGTTGGCTTCTTCTATTACGTAAATAATAGAATGAATATTAAATAATTTGTTCCAGCCGCGGAAAATAAACGCTTATTAAATAATACATCGTAAAGCGGGGTCAAGGGGGTTCCAAATCACAGCCAATCGCCTGCGGACTGATCTTGGCAATGGAAAAGTGGAACAATCACCGAAAAAATACGATTAGTCGAAGCCCTGCAAGTGGCGGGTAATAACATTACAATTAGAATCAATTACGATCCGTCACGTTTTCGTATAATTCGCCGCTAATATTGTATTATGCTGTGACTTTCCTAATGCTTCTTACGTCGCTGCTAACGGCATTGTGAACGGTCACGGAGACATTGAGTAAAATTTTAAAACAATGTGCAATGTTGGTAGAAAACTTAACTCTATTAAAAGTTAAAACGGCAAAGGTAAAGCAACCCTAATGCTACTCAAACTTGCTACAATTCAATGTACACCTTCAAAATATACTTAGCAATACTCTATTTTACATTTTAAGTATTGATATTGTAAGTGGCAGTGAAATTAAAAGTTGATGGCGATAAGCTTACCTTTATTTCATTAATAAATGTAGACCAATACCAATAGTTGCGGCAGTTGAATCGCCGTTTGTATTAGTGTATAGGATAACATTACCAGAAAACATATACGTGCGGTGAAAAACATTGACGGCAATTGTTTTATCGGATGAGAAACGTAATTATTGTCAGTATTGCGGGATTGCTTTCGTTTGTTTTCTACGCTTGCCATTAAAGCGAGGTTTGGAAGATGCATATATTGCTTAAATAACTCAATAAAATTTCAAGTATTCCCTATTTTTTCACTATATTGATGTACATTTGCAATGCAAAATATTGTGTAGTGTATTGCTATAAGATTATAATAAGGCGTTTATTGTGATAAAACTGGTTAGTTTTCGTAAAATAATAATTATGGTTTACCAAGCTGACGTTGGTTTGTTGAGTATCATCGGAGACCTTATTTATATTAAATAATTACATATGTTCATACATGTGCCGTATACCTCGTGAGTTTAAGTTGTACTAAAAGATGATTAAGATACCACACATGTGAACTTTTTATTCTACAAGGGAATAAATAAGTACTTTAAAGAAAAAAATACAATGCTCTAATTTATATATGAAACGCAAACCGTCAGCTGTTTTTTGACGTGATGGGCACCGACGATGTAATTGGCGCGACATATGCGTTATACTCGTAGTTCCGTCTGCGATACTAAAAATTATGCGCATGCGCACGTAACGTGGTAACACTGATAATAAGTTATGATAATTATACCACAAAAAGTATTTAAAGAAATATTATACATTAATTTATAGTTACTTTTTAAAGCTGGTAAGTTGTAGTTATGAATTTATAGTTATTTTTCAAAGGCTCCTTTGTAGTTCGACCCTGAGAGCCTGCCACGCCTATTTTTCTTAAAACAATAGTGTTAAGCCCCGCTATGTTCGTACAGGATTTGTAGTAGTGTGGTTGTAGTGTAGTTGTAGTAGTGGTCGTCAGGAGTAATACAGCATTTGTGGGAAATAATAAAACATCTTGAAAATTAAATGTTTTGAACCCATGTGTATGACAAGGAGGTAACGACGGTTAGTCGGTTCGGATTAGTATGACGATGCAGCTGTCGTTTTTCGTACCCTCACACTACCCTTCCTTCGCATAATTTTAATGTCCACTGTTCATAAACGATATATTTTATAATAATAATACAATTATTATAAAATATATCGTTTAAATAGGCTTATTTTTAATTTTGATTTAAATTTTACTTCCAAAGAGTTTCCACTTCCAGTAATTGAATTAAGACAAAAGTGGTCGAATTAACTTTTTGAGTTTATATTGTAATAAAATATATATGCAATCTTAATTTTACTTGTTACATTATCGAATTTTTCATCTATTGCCTCTCTTGAGTACTAAGATAGTCGTCACCCTGTATGTAATGAACCCTTACAATACGGTAATCAAATCCCTAAAATTGAGTTTATAGCTCTAAATAATCAATTTATCGTACACGAGTTAACCAAAATGCCAATGCAGCCCCACATTAACCTTTTGAACTGGCACCCGCGTGACTATCGCAGATACTTTCTCAAAGTTGCCGAGGAGCAAAAAGTTGAGCGTCACCGCCGCGGCCGTGCACATCGCACGCCGTCATTCATAACAAAAAGGTATTTCTAAAGTTAGTGTAACAGTTCCGTTCACGTCTTCATGCTTCAAGACATTTGTATCCAGCGACAACGACACGATAAGAAGTGTTGGTCGAAACGATGTCCTAACGACTGCTTGTAATGTTAAAACGAAAGGTGATAAATATTTGGAGTAACAAATAGTTTTGTTTAAGAACGTATTGTTCCTGATTTCTATCAGGAATATTTATAATATTGTTTTTGTAATACCTCTCTTGTACAATCGAACTTTTAATACCGACCAACAAGGATGCATGCAATTTTTCTTAGTGATCTTCGCTGTTTATCTTAACTTATATCTTTATTAGAAATAAAATATTACTTCCGTATTTGGTAAAAAAACACTGAACGTGAAGGTTTGCAATCTTCACGGCTGACTGACACAACTATACAAAACGACTTTTAGCACTTTTCTAAGTATTTACAAAAGGAACTTAAAATAAAGTAAATGTAGAGCAAAGCTAAAAAATATACGGATATTTTTAGTTTTATGAACTTTCCTGTAACTGATGTCGTTATAGGAAGTATGGATTGGTAAATGTAATAGCATTGCAATGTCGATAGTGATAAACGTTTAATATCACTAAGTGATTTTTATGCGGCTGCGTTAATAGAGTGGATTTTTTTTTCGAGTGTATCGCGTTACAGCCCAAATGGCTCGTGAAATATCATTGGAAATATCTCAGTTTGTAGAGTGACACCGATTATATAATTAATAAATTTAATCGTCTGTAAATATGTAAAAGTAGCGAAGGTACAACGTTATCAAAAAATACCCAACTGCCAATTTTAGTTTTAAACAGTCGGGTTTTGTTTAGTTTTGCTGCCATAATAAAAAAATGCTTGTTTGAATCAAGTAGAAAAACTAGATTGATATCGTGTCGTAGTCGTAAGCTACAAAGAGCCGGAATTAACGTCAGATTGGTGGACGGGACGCGTGTTTGCTCGGTCGCGGTCACGTCTTCGCGACGAACTGACGGACGCTTCTCACCATCAAAACCGATGTGCCCCTCTGTTTCAACCTCAATTTGTTGGATTAACAGCTCGTGACATGACATTTTATTTTATATATTGTTGCTTACTTCAATTTTTGCACGCAGGTCATGCTTGATAAATTAATACCAGTGCCGGTGTGTGCATGTAAACAATAGCTAGAAAAGATGTTAAAATCCTAACCGATGTCACAGTTTTGTTGTTCGACCTGAAAATTAAGTCGGAACGGCTTTATTCTACTGAATAAAGGCGTTCCGACCGTGACAAGGGAGACCTACTGGGTCTCCCTTATCACGTCATACGAATCTGATCACGCGTCTATCACGCTTCAACAATTTGAGAACAAATTGCAAAGATTTTCATTGAAAACACAAAAGAACTCCTGCATACCAGTGGTATTAAAATATTTATGCAGATTACGCTATGATAATTATTAATAAATTGAACAAGTGATTATTCAATACAATGACTCATCTTAAGAAAGTGAAGCCTCAATTGAGGTAACAAATTATATAAACAAACAAAGTTTTAATATGATCGCGTATTATGACTAAGTAAAAATGTCTGGCGTAACGAATTGTATTTAATTTCAGATGAATCAGTGTGTGCACAGGCGATTTCACGTGTGCTTGTGTGTGTCGGGTGTGAATGTCGGGTTGTTTTAGCAGCTGATTCCTTCAGTAAATAGAAACTCTAAGGTTGTGAGTCATAAATGATATGAACATAGTCGATCGTCATAGGATTCTTATAAATTAACAAATACGAACAAAATAATACCATCCTAAATTAATTTCAAAAAGGCTATATTTGAGTGTCTCGTATAATTATGTAAGTGTGTGTGCTTAAAAAAATATAATTAAATAAACAATACAATACAATATTCGACCAGGGAGGTGCCATCGTCACACTTATTTCTATCGTGAATCTGCGTTTTTGTTTCTGCGGAAGGATGTAGTTGCTAGCTCATGTTCATATGAGGCGAACATCTTAGTCCTCGGGTGTAGCAACGCATGTGATTGGCTTAAGATAGAATAATTGTTCTGTCTGAAGTTGCGATCAGGTGGCTTGCATGTTCGTTTGCTACTTCAATCGACATTACGTTAACTGGGTCACAACTCAAAACAAAACTGATTCAGTTTTTGTAGTTGAAAAGTATATTTGAAAGTGTGTTATCACCTTCATAGTGAAACAATCGGGCTTTCTCACGTCATTGTGTGGCGACACGGAGTGATATGCGCCCAACAATCGTAGCGAGGTAATTAATAAAGACCGCGGTTAATTAGCTGGTGAGAATGCCGACTACGAGGTTACTCTCAGAAGCGCAGCAAAACATACAATGTTTATTTTTATAGGTGATACTAGTTTATAAGATCTTGAGAGGAAAGCAAACTTTTAAAGTTAAAATCTGATCAGGGTTTAGAGCTTCCTCGTATGTTTTAATTTAGGGGCATCCTTTAATTTTGTGAGATATTTGGTGTAGATAGGGCTCGTACACAAACTTGCATAATCTCACCTGAGGAAGAAACAAGAGGAAAAGGTTTTTTTGACGAATACAGTTTTATAGTATTTTCGCCACAAGAAGCAAATAATAGAAATTATGAAAATACAACATATAAATGTTTAAATATCAAATTACGTTAATAATAATAACGTTTACATTAAATCAATGAAACACAAATTAATAATTTTCCACTCAAAATATGGATTTAAACTACACTCACGTGATATAAGGTTTAAGCGAGTGGGCGAACGGAGTCAAAATATGTCAAAAAATAGTCACCCAATATAATTGTAAAAAAAGTCGAGGATTTCTTTTTTCAATCAGTTGATGTGATGAAACTTTGAGAGGAGTATCAGATTATATGTAGACTGCAATACTAACTGCAAATAGTTTTGTGCATCGTTATTGTATACCTTAGTGTTATAAAGATTTCAAGTACGAAAGGCACTCCAACTGTGGGTACGGTACGTACTACATCCTTTCTTGGATTCATCCTGCCACTATTAACTTGACAGTGGCAGAATGCGCAAACACCGAAAATTAACAATTCTTAAACTCAAAAAATGGGCTAGCTTGCTAGATACCCAAGTAATACAATCGTCACGTTCCCTATATTATCTCTTAGCGGCGACGCGACACTTCGATTTCGAAGATTCTGCGAATCGAATAATTGAATCCGCCACGACGAGAAAGCGAGTCGATGCGCTGTAGTCTGAACTTTAAAGAAATCGCTGTTTACTTAAAAATCAATAAACGATGTTACGGACATTTTTGCGCCATTATTGCGTACTACTACTACTAAGTCACCCAATGTCAGAGTCGTTTTATTTATATAATAACATACCTATGTCATAAAATACTCTATTCCAACGTTAACGTTAACGTTATCAAAAAATGTTTATGAGAGTATTGAGAATGTATCCGTTTAAAAATAAATAATTGTAAATTGTTAATTGAAACTTCGCAAATTCTCAATAAGTATTTTTAAAATATGGTATTAATTAACGCCCATCAAAACTGCGATAATCAACTCCAGATAGGATTACAGTCCTATCCGAAGTCGTCAATACGTCACTGCTACTTGTAAGGATAAAGTTGTTAATGCCACGCCTTGCATTTCTCCCTTACCATATTTTTCAAATCAGAGCGCATAGTAGTACAGTAGATGTGGTGGTTGAGCCTTCTGAGTCTAAGCACAAAAGGTTCTATAATTTTCAGAATAATGTACGTTTACGCTATAACATACTAAACTTATAGTCAAACTGCTGAAAGGCTTAAAAATGTACAGGCAGAATTCGACATGAAACCTATACAACCTTGTACAAGTACTTTGTACTACACTATACAAGCTTTTCTTAACGCGTGCCGGTAAAATAATTACCCAAGAATTTCCTCATATGCTGATCCTCGCCAGGTCGGCTGTTTCGACAGCGAGCACAATGTTGGCAAGCTAATCTCATAATAACAGGTGTTTAACATTCCGCGGCGTTGCAGTGGAGCAACTCAATATGGTTCTTCATAAAGTCATAACCCTAAATAGTGAGAAGATAATAATATGTACATAAATGTAGGTGCTATAACTTGTGGTTTCACTAAGGTATGGTTCTTCGGCACTTATCAGTTTGTTATGATATTATGTTTAAACATAGCAAATACATGTAAAATACGAATATATATATTTATTTTCATTGTCATGTTGAAAGGTAGGTTGTAGTAACAATAGGCAGAAAATATCTACTAAATACTAAGATGAATTACGTTATAAAGAAACAAAATGGATGGGCGTAAACAGCTGCGACACAGTATTTTTACTATAGCAGATGTTTACGATAATTATGTAATACTCTGTAATGTTGTTTTTTGTTCAATCAAAATCTTTAAATCTTTAAATCTAAAACACAAACTTAGTTCAATAAACATAGTATATAACAACTATTTTGAGTAAAGATGCTCATTACTCTTTTATTAATAAATAGTTCTTTTACTGTTTTATGTCTATACGTTCCTCCTCAAATGTAGGACAATTCTATTGCAATAAATCTGCGAGAGCATAATATAAATAGTTACATATAAGTTGCAAGTAACGTTACGGATTTGGCAAGAATCATACTGTCTTCCGACTATCGACACGTATACTCGTACAGTGTAATTCATCTCACGCAGCGCAGCGTCATGTGCCACTCACCTCATAACACTTCGACACGTATATTTTCAAAAAGTATTGCATAAAATTGCCTCACGAACCCAAATTCGATGCAACAAGTTTGCAAACCGCCGTAAAGCATGCCTATCACGGAAAGCGTTACAATACAGTTATGTAAAACGGAACCAGGGAAATTTGCCACTCGAGACTTCGGTCGAGTACTTATTCTGATTTTTTGAGCGCAGTAAACAATCTTTCATCTCTCTTCCTCATTGTAATAAGAACAAGAGAAATAAAAGGTTTTGGTATTAGGATTGTGAATAAAAACACGGAACCATTTTAACGAGTTTGGGAAGAAGTCTTCAGTATTCAAAGCTCGTCAGATTGACGTTTAAAGACTGTTAAACAAATTGTTTACTGAGTAAACATGAATGCTGTACTGTTAAAAGTATTGAAAACTGGTTTTTATTTCTTGGTTGGCCAGCCCTCGATTATTTATTAAGTAAAAAAGTGTAATTACTAATTATATAATTGAGAATGTGTTAGGTTGAATATAGATAAAACCTTTAAAACGTAGGTAACTTGATTCAGATATAAGTTGTTAAATTAATTATTTTTTAAGTAGGTAAACTTTTTATATTAAAACCTTTATTACAATTCAGAGACTATCGTCTATTTCGATCACCATGATGTAAATCATGTACGTCTTTCATTATGTCCGTATAATAATGTCAGTAAATGTATGTATAATGTCAATGATCTATCATTATCATTGATCGATCATCGAATATTATAGGTACTTTTGATCATTTGTGATACTTTTAGAGATGAAATGCATCGCCACGACTATTTGTACTTTATTTAGCAGTTTTACGGCTATTTGTCGCCAAATTACCACTTGTCCTGAACTCGCGCATCTGCAAAGTATTCTATTTCGACCATTTCTGCCTTATGCCGATGCGGTGCTTTTCAGAATAAAAATGGTCGCCTTTTTATAACAATTAAATAAATGAAAATGGAGTCCACCACATGATAAGTGGCTCCTGCCGCCACTATATTGAAGGGATCAGTTCAGAAAAACACGATGTTGTATAGATTATTTTTATTCCATTTCTTCGTACATAAATTACACTGTATTAAATACATTGGTTTTGTTAAACAGCTATGACTTTAAACCGTTTGGAGCAACTACTTCACATCGACTGCCTGCTCACTTAACTCCCTTCAACATTCATCGTCTGCACACTAGCGCCACCATGTGGCGACTAGTGACGAAAGGTTATTTTAGTCAATTGACATACTTTAATTAGTGCAAAACATGGTAATCAAATCATATTAATAGTAACAAATAAACATAGTGAACTGTAATTGTTTAAATACGCTAACAATACAATCAACCAACCTCAGATAAGATCAATCTTACCTGAGGTTGGTTACAGCGTTGCTACTGAGGATTAAGTTGAAAAGCCTTAGATAAATATGTCTTCCTTACCCATACCCTTTAGACCGGAACACAGCAGTGCATAACACTGCTGTTATTTAAGGCAGGATTAGGTGTGGAAGTCGTGCTTCCGGAGTCGAACAACAAACGGCTTTACCATCTTCAAAAAAGCTTACCTCATAGTTAAGTAGGTCTCACCCTTGCATTGAAATGTAAGATCCGCGTGGCGGAGCGGTCACCGTACCGGTCTGATACGCAATAGGTCTAGGGTTCGATCCCCGGCCAGACAGAAATGTGAATGAGGTGTTTAGATTCCTGTTCTGGGTCCGGGTGTTCGTGAATTCGTCTTTGTGTGCCCATGGCACCCATGACACAGGAGCAAATCCTACTGTGGGACTATGAGTGTAGAAAGTGTTTGTTTGTTTTATTGAAATGTAAGAACTCCTTCAAGCTAGATACAAGTGTGGCGGACTCGAAGTACGCAGGATCCTTACCTTTCATGATGATTTCGTTTGGATTCTTATTAACATTACGAGTGGCTAGTTGACCCCGGCTCGTTAGCTCTTCGCAATGCACATCCGCGTGTCAGTTTTGCGCACAATTATATATCGTTTTGAGATTCCTCTTACTTTCTCGATTCCGGGCATTAACTTTTTATTCGGCGCTTGTGCAACAACTTTCAGTCGAGTTATGCATCTCGCTAACAATGGCCGCTGTTCAACACTTACCGTTATACGAGTGTTGCTTTACTGTATACGACTACGACACGACTGCTTGACTGCTTTTCAGACTTATGTTTTTTTATCAGTTTGTGGGCACTTCACCCACATATCATATTTTACGTGTATGTAATTTATTCATTATTGTATTACACTTTACACATGCAGTAACACAATATAAATTTAATATTTTGCAACCGTATTTATATACATACACACACACATATACATATACATACACACACATAACATCACAAACAGCGACATATTTCTACACACGCACACTTCAACACTACACGCCGGACTCGAACCCGGGACCCATGGTGTGTGTTGGAGTGCCGCCGAGCGGCCGGCCACGGCCGCTATTGTCTGCGCGCGTGCATCGCGCCGGCGGCGCCCCGCCGCCTTCCACCGCGCCGGCCGGCCGGCCGGCCGGCTCGTCCCGCGCTGTACCTGTGTCGCTCGTTACGCCTGGCTACTCGCCAGCGTAGTATCTTCAAATATCTTTACTATCTATATAAATACTTTAAATATCTTCAGCGATTATTCGAATACAGGATAATCTCCTGTAATCTGGAGTAAGTTTTATTAGCAGCGACTAACACTATGTTTTACACTAAAATCACTACGCAATCTTAGCCAAGTATTTAAGGCGTTTGACTAGTATAACTAGTACTAGCCAGAATCCGGGTAAGTACCGGGCAAGCTTATCGCTCGCGGACGTACGACAACAATTTATACCCGTCGACGTGAAATTGAAATACAGTGTCCCGCCCACACTTTGCTCGCATTGTTATCTCAATTGCTTGCATATCATAACTGGTATGCGGTGTTGCCGACAAAGGGAATAACTCAAGGCGAAGAAAGTCTTTGATAACACTTATTACACCAAATATTTTATTATTTTAAACGCTATTAACAACTATTACGACATTTTATTATTAATAAGTCAAAATATAAAAGTGCCGGTACGGTTCAGATTGAGCAATGTAAGCGAATTTAATAAATATAATATATTACCGATATGAAAATAATAAGCCCACTTATAGATAAGAGAGACATTCCATTGCCCGTGTAACTATGCTAATAAACATATTAATGTGCTATGCCAAGTTATTGCGAATATATTACAAGAAAATAAAGTATTTATTTAAGTGTAGGTCTGTATAATTGGTACGATGAATTTATTAGGGTTTAAAAGAGTATGCTATGGGACTTCAGATTGGAAAGTACCTACACCATATCAAATAATTCATTTTATTCCGTTATTATATTCTTTTTATTGTAGATTATTTTATGAAAGGTATGAAAACCGCATTTATGTTAATTGGCTATGAGTTTTCGTCTATAAATGCAACTTAAAAATGACCTACCTGAATATTACTTTTCAAGGACCAACTTTGCTACCGATTTTTCAAATCAAACTACAGCACCTTACCAAGAATTTACTAACTTAAGTGTAGTGGCGAAGCGGCTTAAAAAATAACAGACGAATCATAACAAATTAATAAATTCATTCCATGTAGAAAGTATTTACATTAATATGGGGAATCACAACTATAATGTTATGTTCCACGCTACATACGTACATTCTCATAATTATGGTACAAATGCGATCTACCTGCAAACGACCACAATGCAATAGCAATTATTAGGAGCCATTATAACCCAATCAAATATCCATATAGCGCTGGGCCACGCTGGCCAAGCGCATTACACACGACAGCGGCGTGTAAGGCCACTTTACATTATAAATATACGAGCAAGCTAAGCTATAGACATGTGTTAAATCCTCCAATTGGATTGCTTTGGTTTTGAAAAGGGTTTAAGAGAGTTCTTCTTACCTGACTGCGTACAAGGAATTGGAAGGAGTCAATGTCTATTTTTAATATTTTCTAAGATTGTAGTACTAATTTTGGTGTTCTCAGTTTTAGCGGTCAGGATTCTTGTTTTTGTAAAATTTATAATGTAAAAGGATGCGAGCTACGGATTGCAGATCCAATCGCCGGTTGCAGATCCTTAGCTACTCATAGGTACGAAAGGTACAAGAAGATATCTATGTAAAGGGCAAGGTTACCGACGTATCAGTATATATATAGTAAGCGCGCATTTGTCAAGATTTGAAGAAAAACCACCATGATAGCAGTAATCTACTTACTAAGCTACCACACAGCACATCTTTAATACTCTAGCCGCTTAATTTTGGTCGGTCTAATAGTTTCGTAACTTGCCTCCACACAACTTTTTACCTTAGCTTCGCAATAGCTTTTCTAGTGGAAAGACGCCCTTATGCGGAACTCGGCATGATGATGATCGAACATCGTGAATCATAATGATCTTTCTTTCCCATAACGTACTCGTGATATCTGCAATTCTCTTTACACGGAAGTTTCTTTATAGTGAATGAGCTTCCGGCTCCCGGCGCCACACACTTTTCAACCTGTTTTTTCCCAAAATTATTCAAAATAACTAAAATATACTTTATTCTAGGAAAAAAATACTGAGAATAACTGTTCTGATGAAATGAGATACGCATTACTTACAATGAGATTTTATTATTCTACTAATGTTAATTACCTTAATTTGACACACAAAATCGAATACGTCTAAATTCGGGAATCCAATCCGGAACCCACTGCGTGTCAGACCGTTACGGTGACTGCTCCGCCACGCGGGTCATCTAATTAAAAAAAAACCTTCCCAATAAGAAACTGATAACTGTTTAATCAAATATACATATTAATATCAGAAATGAGATCGTCGTATGATATTTAAATTAATACTAATGTTATCTACTGTTCAATAATTTGGAAAAACAACATATCCAAGAATTAAAGACGGTAAACTCTTGCTTTACATCATATTTTCATAATTGCATAGGATTGCCGAAGAAAGTGGAATTTTCATTTCATTCAGTCCGTGAACTAGTTAAGCATAAAATAGTAATAATAAGTTTTCTATAATTTTCCGCGCGGTAGATCTTAATCGAATAACTAATCAGTATTGTCTCACAGCACAGATTAGCTGCCAACAGAGCACCCACTGTGTGATAGATATGTGACGTCTGCTGTCATGTCACGTGTTCCTTTAGGCTGACCACACATTGGCAACTACGTAGTTAAGTATGTTGCTGTCTTGTTGCTTATACTACTTAGCAGTTAATTAAATCGTCACTCGTGCGTCTAATTTTATCTTTGAGCGACCGACGAGTGATATGTTTGTTTTATCTTAAAAAATATCATCGTTCGATCGTGTCATTAGTTGCAAAAGATGAATTTGAAATATTTCTTAGTTTCGTGAACCACTATTTAATTCGTTAAACTACCTGTATCTCAAGAGATAGTAGCAAATGAGCGACCAGCCTTAGAATTGCGTGACTTTGAACAATATATCAGTCATTATTTTATGTCTCTTCCATATGAGATTTGAGTCGAATTACAGAACGAAAGAATTATTTAATTAACACGCTTATTAAATTGTTACGAATTAAGTTGGTAAAATACGGAAACATTAATAATTTTGTAACTAAATTAATATTTTTTTTGTTGATAACTGCATTTACAATACGATTAGATATAAAGATAGCTTTTTGCAATTTAGAAACTCATATACAGTTAATTGGCGTATTTATTTAATTAGCAAGTACATGCAAACAATATTTTAAATTTTATTAATTGAAATACGGCTGTTATTTGCGCTATTATCTATCACCCGTCAGGTCCTTTATTGGCGTAGATCTAATGAGGTTTTCTAGTTTCAGTTATGTGCATGTAAAGTGAGCTATTTATTTTTATTGTCAACCTATTTTCTTAACTCTCGTACTTATTTCCACTCAGGATATCCACCATTTTTAGTGATGTATGGATCTACAACTATTGATATTGTAGGATAAAATGATTTCATATTTAAATATTTATATACTTGATGTCATATCTTAATCTGGGTCATAAAATGTAGTAGTTTTTGCGTGGAAGAGTAACTAAGACACACATATTCTCACATTTTTCGTAAAAATTCGACGTAAAAAATTTATTATAACTAAAAATTTAATTGTTAAACTAGAGGTAAAAGTATATATTTCTTTGCCTCTGTAAGCCTCCTACACTATACTGTTCACAGCGTTTCACAGTACCCAACAATCTATTAGACGTTCCCGGGATGATGAATTGCTTTCCGCTTGATAAGCTCGCCCTTTCATTCCTTGCGAGGTCAGCCGCCACTTGCGACCATTTGCGACCACTCGCGACCGTTGCGACAACCGCTTGCGAGACGGCATGTTTTGTTTGGACCCATAGCGCTACTTGCGTAAATACTTTATTTACAAATTTAATTTCATGGTTGTAAAACATTCAAAGGATCAGGTGGAAGTGTAAGATAGTTGCCGGTAGGTGGCCTTAAGGCATTTTATGGGTGAGCAGCTTTACCTTAATCGAATTAGACACACTTAAGAAATTTGGTATACATTAGGCAATTACCTACACAAGTTGAGATTTTATTAAGTGGTATATATGCTGGATACATGTTTGTCATCATTATGAATGATGAAATAGATACCAAATATGCGTAAAAGGTTGGGTCTTAGTGGGATTGATAACCTTACCGTTGTCTTGGGTTATGATTAGCAGGATTCCGAGTCCAGTCGGTTTTGACGATTTTTTTTTTTCCTTCTTCATATTAGGCAGAATTGACATATTGGGCGGTCACTATTTGAAATTTAGAGGGTTCTGGAATCGATCCCCGGCCAGACATATATCTGAATAAAAAATGTGTTATGTTTATGTTGTGTTTTGGTTCCGGTTTTATATTTTTATCCGTATGTTGTCACAAAATTACCGGTAACTCAATATTAGAGGTGTTCGAAACGTTTGTACCACTTAAAAAGTATATTAATCCAATAATGTTAATCTTCGTTAACAACTTAGCTAGTATAATATTATCGGTTTATTTTTACGAGCGGACGCCCACAGTTTTCATACGTAATAGGTGTTAAATTTTACGGGTGAATAAAAACATATGTAACGTATGTTTTAAATAACACAACAATGATAATTCTAAAAAAAAATACAGACAAAAAATATAACCATGTCTAATCAACCCCAGATAAGATGAACTAGGGATGTGAAGAAATAATCGATTATTTAAAAAATCGATATTTTTTTTAGATATTGATTTCTTGACCATAGATAATCGATTTTAAATTAATCGATTTTTTATTTACACTTCGATTTTTTCCGTAGCTTTGAATTACTAAAAAGATTAT
>DWNE01001149.1:0-23310 GCA_018249875.1 Cecropterus toxeus | reverse complement strand
GATTTTTCTAAAATTATGTGCGTATTAGAATTTAATTATCACTGCTTTACGGTGAAGGAAAACATCGTGAGGAAACTCGCACCTCTGAGAGTTCTCATAAAAAAAAGTTCTCAAAGGTGTGAGAAGTCTGCCAATTCGCACTTGGCCAGCGCGGTGGACCATGGCCTAAAACTCTCTCACTCTGAGAGAAGAACCGTGCCCAGCAGTGGGACAATAATGGGTTGACGAGAAGAGCATGCTCGCTTGCTGTTCCAATATTATAAAAAATAAAAAAATAAAATATTTTTTAGTGTTTTAATTTATAAAATTTCATCCATTTTTGGGGTGAATTTAATAAAAAGACGCTTTCTACACTCATAGCCCTATACTAGGATTTTCAGATCATTCAGATGTCTGTCTGGCCGGGGATCGAACCCACTGCGCGTTAGATCGGTATCGAGACCGCTCCGCCACGCGGGTCGTCAAATAATAATTTGGGTTAAGTGTATGTTACATTTTAAACGATAATATGCGTGTACAGCTATTTCTAGCGTAAAGTAATTCTTGCGTTTTGATGGAAAAGTAGTTGCCGGCTCACTTGTAATGAAGTGACCATCTCAGTCCTTAGGAGTAGCAATGCATCACTGATCTACTTCAGGGAGAACCCCGGTTCTACATGAAGTTGCTTACAGATGTCCAATGTCAACACTAACCACTTACGATCCGGTGAACTGCATGGTCTTTTGCTATTCATTACTATAAAAAAAAAACAGCTGTTATAAAATAATTTATTCCCCTTGTATCGTCCTTTACACTCATAAGATTCAATGACACGCTTCTAAACTCATCAATAAGCGGGGCATAAAAACTTCTACGAAGTGCGTTGTCCTCGCAGTCTTTGACCTACCATTTATCACCGAAATCGGTTTTGGATCGAGCAGAATCTGATTTATACGTAGGAGACGAGTACGAGACGACAACGGGATAGTTTAATTAGTAGTTCGTTTTCATTTAAAAGTATTTTCATAATTCGAAAACCATTTGGTTTTGTGATTTTGAGAAGAGAATTTGCCACTTGCAATATTAATATTAAATGTATTAATCCTCGAATAAACATATATTTGCCAAACATTTCAGACCAGAACTTAACAATTCTTAACACAACTGTAAAAATACATACGAGTAGCGCTGCCTCCTAAATCGTACTACAAAATGTAGCATCTTTAGTTTTTACAGCAAAGTAAAAATGTTTTAATGTAATAACAAATGTAAATCAAATGCTGAAGATTCCATTTTTATTTACCGAGATGCCTAAACATCACACGACATCCAATATCACGTAGCATCTCTTGCGTGGAAACGAGAAATCTTGCCGACATACTTGTAAGACAATACTCCAGGGAATACCTTGAGGAATGTTTCATAAAGATAGTTCCAGGAATGCGAAGTCGAATACAGTATGTGAGTAGCCTTGAATAAAAGTCTATGTAATGTTGGTACGTACATTTTGTGATATATTACTTAGTGCATTTTAAACAACAATATAATGGTGTTTTGGTAAATCCACCTTTATTTCCTACCTTACCCTTATCTTTAATAATTCTGTTGGTTTTGTTATGTATTTCTGTAATTTTCAGTATTGCATTTTAAAAACTAAAACGTTTTTTTCCAGTAATATTTATTTGTGCTTTTTAGGTATTAACTGTAACCCTTTATGCTATGGAGTTGCTTTGTTGCTACTTCAAATCGGATTGGATATTATAAGTTATATTTGAAACTTTTTAAAACCACAGCATATTGAATTGCAAAATATAATATTAATATCAAAAGGTTTCAGCCTTTGAAGTCGCCCGGGTACCCTCGTGTCCCGTAACCCCATATTACCCCCTCCCCTTTACAATCAGTAGTATTGTAACACAAAAGGAAAATAAGAATAAAAGGGATCTAATGTGAAATTTGAATTTTATGAAAATATCAAAATTGTGGTTGCATTTTTGGAAAATCAATTCACAGTCGGTTATGCGAGGATGTAATATTTATGTATTTTCTTGTTGCAGCATAAAATCGTCACTTTAAATTGATTTAGAATTCTAGACGATAAATTACGTTATTAAGAGTAACTTCAAATATCTATTCGAATTAATTTTCCGAAATTTATAATTTAGTCCTTTTTTTCCATTGTTTTGTAAATTGTGTATGCTATCGTGTATCCGCTCCATTTGGAAGATTTTCTGTAATGCAACGCTTCTATAGACGGGGTTTAAACGTGCCGTGTAAAACATCTCAAATTGTTCTTGGGCGGGATCCAAAAAGATTTTCTGTCCCTCTCAGATTTACGAGCAAGAGCTAAACCTGTAATACGTACATGTATTGTAAGCAAGGATTTTAATCATTTTCTCCCATTGCTGGACACGTATGTTTCTATCGTGTTCTGGTCCAAGTAGTCACTATAACCATTGGACCGTAACAAGTCTAAGGGACGATCGAGCTAATTGGTTCCAGGATAAATAGACCACAACATTTGTGACAAAAAAGAAACATTTTTTCCTCCTGTTTAACGATTTTTCTTTTCTCTTCTTTACTAAGAGAAGGGCTAAGGACTCCAATAAGCTGCCCCGTAATGACCAATCCATGATCAACTCCATAGATAATCGTTTCTTCTTGATGTCGATAACAGATGTGTCAGTCTTCCTAAGAACAAAGACGACAAAAAAATAACCTTACACTTGATACCTCGCAAAATAAGCTTGAAATGTACAACATTATCTACATACAAATAGGTTGAAGTCGCTTCCACGGAACCAATTACATAATACAAAGGAATTGCGTGCTAAAGTTATAAAATAAAGTGTTTATTATATTAAGCTTTGGCGCGTGTTCACGACAGGCTCTCTTGTTTTAATACGGCTGTATGTAAACGCTTCACTTAAACGAATTGCGTGCGATATTTATGAGTTTTCCAATACCGTTGATTGGGAGTAACTGCATTCATTAATTTTGCTGTATAATACATTGAATTGATTTGCTATTGAAGTACATATCTTTTTACATATATAAGGGTACAGATGCTCAACCACCTATCCACCAGCCTTTCAAGATCCTCTAAACGGCGCCACTTCAACCGCTCCTGTGCCTTCTTCTGTGCCTTGTTTTATTAAAAACACTCACATGTGATTAATCTATGAAAACTCTACAACCAAGTATTGAACAAGGGAATTTAAACACTAATTTCACAAATAAACCTATATTAATTTCATACTGTAAGTATTCATTAAGAATAAAGTGTTAGATATTCCATCCCTTAAGACTGAAATATAAAAACTTGATCAAAACACTTGTTATTAAATTTTATTATACTATAGTTGGCGCGTAAAACGTTGCTAGCAACAGCTACAATAATATAAGTATCAATATAAATAACAGTTTATGCTATTTCTATTGGCACAGAAATACAACCTCAACATTTAAGTGTGTCCTACTTGTACAACCTGTAACTTTCCATAGTTATATTTTTACCTTGCTGGGTCAGAAATAGAGTAATAATATTTTGGGTATACATGTATATATGTCCATTACTATGGTGCCCGCTGCAGCCCGAAAGGCTTGACGGATTTCACAATTTTATATGACATATTGAATCGTTCCAGTTTGGAGAGTGATATGGGCTAAATAATTAGTATTCTGATAACTGACTAAAAGCTTCAAATATCTGACATATTTAAATCACATCTAAAAACTGTAAGTGATAGATTTATTCCTTCATCACCAGAAAATGTAATTCTAAACGTATATTCAATACTAAAACTGTTAAAGACTCTACATGTATTCCAATCCAACGCAGCGTAGATTCCAGTCACGTAGAGTCCCGCTGGTGACGGCGTAATGAACTCCTTTACTGCTTTTTAATGGCGCCCGTTCGTCCCACGGCTGCCAAATGTTTACCCTTGATTTTGTAGCTCCAAGAGATTAGAGCATCTATTCGGAGAAATTTTGTCAAAATTTAATCTTAAATAACTTACTACCTTTAACAGTATATAATAAAAGAGATAATTGAATTGAATATGACGAACCTATAATCATTTCCCATTAAAACTTGCAATCTGTTGTATTTTTCAGGATTTAAAGCATGTACAGTAAATTTGCTACAGACACATACATGTTAACAAAATTTCATGACGATCGAATAGTTAATTGATCCACATAAAGAAAATATAAAAAAGAACAGATTCTTATTTTTATCAAAGCTAAAAAACCATTCCTAAAAGTTTTATTCGTATGTCGTAAACATGGTTTTCCAAACAGATATTCAGCACTAAAACTGTTATATTAAAGACTCTACATGTATTCCAATTCAGGGAAGCGCAGATTACAGTCACGTAGAGCCCCGCTGGTGACGGCGTAATGAACTCCTTTACTGCTTTTTAATAGCGTTCGTCCGTCCCACGGCTACCAAATGTTTACCCCTCATTTTGTAGCACCAAGGGATTAGAGCATCTATTCAGAATTATGTCAAAATTCCATCTTATATAAGCTAGTATTTTACAGTAATATGAGTTCGCGCCTCACATGTAATGCTGAGCAAGCACGACGACGCAAGCGAATAAAAAAGGAATACGTCATACGCGTTATACTGACACTGGCCAATCGAAGACGCAACCTCTAGCTTCTAGCTCTGCTTCACGCTAGAAATAGGTGTGGCGGTGGTACTTCCCCGGTCGAACTACATTGGTTCTACCACCTGGAAAAGCCTATGTATAGGCAATGAAAAAGCCGTCACGGTCGCCTGTCAGATGTGAAACATCGTGTTTGTGCAAGTTATATGCACAATAACAAGATTGCATCAGGGACCAAATATATAGCATCATGAAAATAACGCCATCTACGAACAGTACCCCGCATCGAGTCGAACTAACACCGCTGCCTGCTTAGATTTGTTCGATACTTAATAGTTCCGACAATGTATAACAGATGGAGCTAAAATAAATTAAAGCAAGCATCACTACGCCAACATTCAGCTTCACCTACTCCTATAGATGTGTCACATCAAAAACGTAAACTCGAACTAAGATATGGTACAACAAGCAAAAACAGCGAATCATTAATATAAAAACGTTGAACCAGAACTACAAAGAATTATCTTCTCTTAAAGTATATTTCGACAAATGGCTTTATGTTTTTGTAAATAGTCTTTGACGGTTTTTGGGTAATTGGGTCAACAAATACTTCTGTTCGGCAAACCCTTCGCGTAATGAATTTGGCTCGTAAGAGTTCATTTACAGAGGAAATTAATCGTAAACCCCATTGCGTGTTTTTTTGTTTATGTATGAATTACATTTACTACGTTAGTTCCAAATAAGTGAATACACAGTGTAAGTGACGATATTACAACGGTTATATGAGTTTCTGTCAAAATATTCAAGTAAAAGTGTTATTATATGTATTTTTAGATTGGTTTATTTACTAGCTTTCATTTGATACCCATACTGTCGTAACAGTAAAAAAAATTTTTCCTCTATTTTCATTTTGCAAATTATATAGCCTATGTTATTCTACAAACTGCGACGATTCTAATGATATGTCATACATCACAATCCGTCAACCCTTTTTGGGCTGTAGCGCGTGCCAAATAAATTGACATACATACAAACAAACAATCATACATACATACATCCGCTCGAAAAACATTACCCTCCTTCTCACGCAGTCGGGTAAATAAAGGGTGACCACTGATTCCTAAATTGTTACTTCGCAATTATATAATATATTTTTATTCTTAAAACATTCAAGCCTATTCAAATCTCACATTTGTGTGGTTACGAACAGATGTTTCGTAAATGGGTGTATGTTTTCTCTCGAATAAGAGGATGAGCAAAATTTTTAAAATACACAGTAACAGCCGGCCTAATTACCTAAAACAACAAAATTTTTACCCGTCGACTGAATTAGTAATTAATGTCAAATAATTACGAGAGCGTACATCGTATGACCTCAGAATTCCGGAATAGACGTTTTTCGCATGTTTTATACATGTATGTATGTATGTATGTATGACCTTTTTTTTTCACGCTCTACAGCCCAAAATGGATTTAATGGATTGTTACATGACATTTCATTTATGTCAGTTCACAAAGTGACATGGCTATATAATTAAAAAAATGGCACCTGTACATAAGAAAAAGGAGGAGGCATTTAATATCATGATAATATGGGTCTCAAACGAAAGTAAATTAATAGATCCATTACAAATATATATGTTATACAAAAATACTATGCTGACGAAACTTATAAAAAGCGCTGAAATAAATATTCCAACGAAATAATGATAGCAATAATAGCTTTGGTTGTTTCGGTATTGTGCCAAAGACAGCCATTTCATGTTTATTAATCAGTACAAATTAATAATCACCCAATATTATGATTATATGGAACTACCACAAAGTTAATTGGTAAATTGCACTTTGGGTTTGATGCACTACTCCTCTCTTGCCGTGGGTGTAGGAGAAGTCGATTAAGGGACAAAAAGTAGGAGATGAGAAGCAGCGTCTTCCTGTATGTCCTCAATATGGTTATCGGCACATATTATGGTTGTCGGCTCACATATATATGAGATGACCATCTTAGTCTTCAGGAGTAGCAACGTATCTGTGAGCGACTTTATATAGAACCCCTGTTCTATATGAAGTTGCTACCAGTTGTACATGGGTGGCAGACACCACCTTTTTTATTACATTGAAGTAGCAAACGTGTTTTGTATATAGAACCCCTGCTCTATATGAAGTTGCTTACAAATATCCTCAAAGGTGGGCTGCTTGCTCGTTTGCTACTTCATATTTATAAAAAAAAAGCTTACCATCAAATAGACATCAATATGATAAAAAAAAATATTTATATATTAACTGCCGTCAGCACCACGCATGTCAGGCTCTTAACAAGAGCCTCTATTAGAGGAGGCCAATGTCCAGAAATGGTACTCTCACGGCGGATGAATGGATTAATTAATTAACCAACTTTAACGGAACTTCGAGGAAAAGATAACTGAATTATATCTCACCCGAATCTATCTTATTTATGTGTATTAAATTAAGTCGTAAATAATCTGCTCGCCAAAACTCACAGGAAACATAGCGAAGGGTAGATTAATCAAGGGCGGACGAACCTTTTTCATTATCTTTTTTCTTATATTTTCAAGTAATTACTTTCTTTTCAACCAGGCGCCAAGTTGGTGTTATAATGCTGCCTTTTAAAGAAAAATTGTTATGAAATTGTTTCATGTTAACAAAATGTTTATGCTCTATTTAAGGTACGGCGAATCGAGCGTCATCTACACGGAAATGTTTTCAGTTACAAAGAAAACTGGCTCAAGTAATTATTTTAAAATAAGATTTTGACTGGACTATTCTACTTGTGTTGCAATGTTTGTTGAAGGTTATAGGCCTCTTACTTGATAAAACACTTCTTAAGCAATGATTGCCTAATAGTTGGAACTAGGCCTCTCAATCAAGGGTCCAAGGTCCGAGTCCCAGTCACATACCGCGGATTAAAAAAATGTGCGTGTTTAGAAATTAATTATCACTGGTTTACATTGAAAATAAAAACATTGTGTTAAAACCTAAATACTTAAGAGGTCTTTTAAAAAGTTTGTGAGGATGTGTGAAATCTAACAATTCGAATTCGCATAGCATACAATTCTCTCTTTTGGAGTGAAGACCCATGCCTAGCAGTGGCACAATGGATAACGCGACTATTTTATGCTCGGAAGTAGCAACATATCTGTAATTAGCTTTAGATAGTTCCATTAAATCGGCTTCATGTCCGAGTTCTAAAAAAAATGTTTACAGTTCACGAGTACTAACGATGTACCATCAGATGGTGAGCATGCTCGTTTGTTACTTCAAACTAATATATAAAAGATAAGCTGTAATTTTATTCTTCTGCTTCATTCTCATCAAATTTAAAATTCCGGTTTCCTAATTCCCAATCACATTTCAAGGCTCAATAATCGTAAACAAACAATTACTGCTTTCCCCAACGGTGATACATCAAATTTTAATCTTTTTTTAATGGATCCCAATGAAATAAAAGCGGGGACCTGTCGATGACGGGAAGGGATGATGATTGATCAGTTTTATTGTTTATTTTATAAAATTCCCGGTTGCCCGCTTTTTGCAGCGGACGTTGGCAAGTCATTTGCATTATATTGACTCTGTAGCCTGTGTCATACTGTGCAAATGGGCTTAGATACATGTAAAATGTAGGGAGCCTTATTGTGTTACAAAAAAGGGTACTTTGTTTTTAATATTAGCTTTCTTGGTTCTACTATATATGACTCTTCGTTGCTATACAGTTTAATATCAGGTTTATAAAGTTACACACGATCAAAACTATGGTATGTACTCTTCAAACTCAAGTACAACCGTGCTTAGTTCTACTCATATTAGGTAGAAATAGGTGTGATGGCGATGGCTCAGGAATCGAATCTGAAAGAGTTATATCACTTTAATAAAATCTTAGAACTGTCTCAGAATCTCGATACTCTACAAAAAACAGTAACAATGAGTATGTGATACGTGAACTAGTTACATTATTAAAAACAATAAGACAAAAATCCGACTGCTTAAAACGAATTTCTTGCTCATAATAACATATATTTAATCTTACGCTTATAACGCCGGCTTACTTTTATATGAGGCGACCATCTAAGTTCTCGTGAGTCTGTGGTCGACTTCAGATAGAACCCCTGTTCTATGTGAAGTTGCTTAAAAATGTCCGTGGACAGCAGTAAACACTTACCATCGTGTGGGCTGCTTGCTCGTTTGCTTTTTCTAATTTTAATTTAAAAAAATGAGTTTTGACGAAATAGTCACGTCAAAGTATTACAATATATACATTTAAATAGGTCTATTTACTAGCTTTCATTTGATACCCATATTGTCGTAATGGCAACAAAAATCATCTCTCCCCCGGCCTTTTCTCTGTTTCCCGGCGCCATTTTTAAAAATTATATATCCTATGTCATTATGCAAACTGAGACGATTCTAATGACATGTTATACACAATCCGTCAAACCGTTTAGGTTGTTGCGCGTGTCAGAGAAATGGTCATACATAGAAACGAACATACATACATATATATATACATACGCTCGAAAAACATTACTCACCTTCTGACACAGTCGGGTAAAAATAATAATAAAATAAAATTTCCTTATTTTACTACATACACATAAAGATATTATGTTCATTATCAGTCAAATTAATTTATTCAGCGCATTATACAGGTAGGCCCTAATATGCCAAAGGTTTAACAATCTAACTCACAATCTGATAACGTTGCTTTGCGAAAACAAATTTACAAATTCACTTAACGTATCCCCGTTACGGTGCCGGGTAACTCTATTACCTACATCCGAGTGAAGTGAGCATAAGGTACAGTTTATATAGGACTTCCTGTTTTATTTTATAAAATTAAACATAAACATAAACGCTTTCTACACACATAGCCCCACAGGATTTTCTCCTGCGTCATGCGTGCCATGGACACATAAAGACAAATTCATAAACACCCAGACCCAGAACAGAAATCTAAACTCATCATTCACATTTCTGTCTGACCGGGGATCGAATCCGGGACCCACTGCGCGTCCGACCGGTGTGGTGACGGCTCCGCCACGCGGGTCGTAAAAGCTGGGTTTCCATTGAGTTTTTTTTTATAATATTAAATAGCAAAGTGAGCCTGCAGTCCACCTGATGGTAAGTGACCACTGCCGCCTATGGACATGTGTAATCATCCCCAGATAAGACCAGTCTTACCTGCGGTTGACCACAGATGCGTTGCTACCCATGATGACTAGAGGTTACCCATGATGACTAAGTTGGAACGACTAAGTATATCCCTTACCACACCTTTCTGACTAGAATACAGCAATGCGTAATACTGCTGTTATTAGGCAGAAATAGGTGTGGCGGTGGTGTTTCCGGAGTAAAACCACAAAGAGTTATACCCCCTTTAATTGGTTATGTGTTATTAAGCCTATCTTAATTAGTACAACCATGATTACAATCGAATAAACAAACTTTCTCATTTGTAACATTAGTAAAACTTAGCGATAAGCGATTACAACTGAAATATTAGCAATTATGATGATACGTATTACCGTAAGCAATATCCAAGTAAAAGTTGAAAAATACACTCATTTTATTGTTTTCAGTAGGGCAATGTTCATGTTAATTGTATTATGTGTTGTGCATTATGTTTGATTTCAGAAGTGATGATGAACAAGCATAATGCTTGTTATTAGGATATGAAATTTTAGCTTAGGAGATATTATTATATAATTTAGGCTATTGGCCAGTGTCTCTAAGTTCATAATGGATAATACAACAGCTAACAATGATACGACGAGCGTAAGAAAGGATTGTTCGTTTAAACTTGTAAAATTGTTTAAATATTGAAACAAAACCTGTGACTGCTTAAAATGATTTTTTTTTGTTCATATAAGTTTTGTTTGTATAAGTTTTCGTGAAGAGTATTGTAAGAGTAGTTTAAGTAAGAAGAGTATAACTATACTCTTACTTACACTACGTGTAAGAAAAGTATTGGCCTCCTCCTGACGCAGGCGGATAAAAAAAACTTAAATTAGAACTCCCTCAGGAGGACACAAACTTGTACATAAAATCGTATCGTAATAGTTAAATTGAAATTGGTAATATAAAATCCATCATTAAGAAGCGTCATAATAAAAAAACGCTTTATTAAACTTGTCCTGCTTTTTTAAGCTTTTTTCCTTGTCGTATTATATTGAGTGAAATGTATTGAGAACGTGTAGAATTGCTTTAAAAGTTCCATCGCTTTGTTTTCGTATAATGCTGTCTGTCTTAACACAAGTCGATACTCAGTTACTCTTATATAAAATTGTTTGCTTCCTTGTAAACGAAAATACGTGAATGGTCAACGTGGAGGTCTACTGCTTGATGTTTTATACTGATGTTTTACTCTTATAGTATACCGCTTTGCCTGTAGAAATGTACACTTGACCAATCGCTTGATGACGCTGCATCTTTTTTTAACAATTCGATGCAGCACACGAACAGGCAGTCTACCTGTTTTATCTATTTAGCACTTTTCTATGTTACTATAATATAAAACATTTTCTTTGTACTCAGATGTTTCAACATTCGATATCTATTATTAACTCCAAATAAACTCTTACCTGTGGTTGGCAGTTACGTTGGTACTCCCAAGAAACTAAATAGGAACCCTGACACTTGTCAACTTGTTGTAAGAGATACATACTTATGTATCTCTTACAACGTTCTTCAGACCAGATGTGTTCTTGTTTGGCAGCGTGTAACTCTGCTGTCATTAGGCCAAAATATGTGGCGCTGGTGCCTTCGAAGTCGAACTACAAGCGGTTTTACCACATTAAAAAGTACTCATTTATATAGATTAAAGTGCCGAGCGGTTACCATACCGATCTAACGCGACCGACGACCCGCGTGGGTCTAACGCGCAGTGGGTCCCGGGTTCGATCCCGGCCAGACAGGCATCTGAATGATGAGTTTAGATTTCTGTTCTGGGTCCGGGTGTTTGTGTACTCGTCATTATATGTCCATGGCACCCACAACACAGGAGAAAATCCTAGTGTGGGGCTATGAGTGTAGAAAGCGTTTAAAAAAAAAAACAAAAGAAAAAAAGAAAGTAATACCACTTCGGTTATTGTCAATATATTGATTGCCCCTTAGAATTTTCTAAGCCATTACTGGGTATGAGTCTCTTAAAAACTGGGAGTCCTACAAAATTCTTAAGCGCTTCAATGTGGATTATTGGCCCTCAGCGAACGCCTCAAAAGACGGCAAGGCACTCTCACTTCCAGATAATCATATTGCATTGGGTAAATGCAGAAACGCTCAACCGCCCAAAGATTGATATCACAAGTATAAGATCCGCGGAGAAATGAAACGAATTTATCAATGTCACGCTCACGTGGTCGGAAAAACAGGCGAAGCTTTACTTCTATCGAAGGTAAGTTGTAAGGTGCATTAGATGAGGGTTGTCTTGATACAGGGAAAATATTTAGTAGGAGAGAATAGAAAATGAAATTTAAGAAAAGCTAAACGTTATTTATTTGGTTAAATCAAAATATGAGTATGTAAAGAATTCGTTTTCCTTCTGTAAAATACCAGTCACAGTGTTTAAGTTTCCGTTAAGTGTAACGGAATTTATATTTTTTCCAACAATATCAAGTAAAGATTTAAGGAAAATAACTAAAATCCTTAATTTATCGAGCCCTGACAACAACAACAATTATTTTTACTAACATTCTATAACAACAATTTAGCATAAGCATTTTAATAGTAATACTAATAAGCGTTTTAATATCAATAGTATCTTGGATTGGATGTAATATTATTTTCTTTTGATCAAATAAGTGAACTCCAAATTAATAAGATTTTCTCTTCATACATTGAACTTATTTCGCACATAGTCCTACGTCTAGTAATGGATTACGCGTCAGTGGTTTTTAATTTAGTCTATCTATATTATTGAATGCAGTGTAGAATCCAATAGTTTGGTGTTCTTTTAAAAGCTGTTGATCCTCCCAAGTTCGTGCCTAGAATAGATACAGTCGTAATCTGGGCACAGGAAAACGCACGAAAACAAAAAGTTTATATATACAGAGGAAATAAAACATTTCCGATTCTCCAAGGAGTTTAGATGGTAAATTTACTCATTTTGCCTCATGATATCTCTCTGCATTTGAATAATTAAATAATTAGATCGGAACGATAGTATTGCAGTGTACCAAAGCATTTGAAAATTCTACTTATTTTTTTTCTATTATATAGAACTAGTTAACGAACAAGCAGTCGATAAGGATAAGTGGTTACTGCCACACATTTGATATCAATCATAGATGTGCCGCCACTCGACGGTGTTAAGATGATAGCCTCCTATGTAAGGGAACCCACAACCTTCTACTAAAAAGCAATTACTCCAAGCTAAAAATATATGTATGTATCGGTACTTCGGTAGTACCTCTTCCAAACCATGCTCGTTATGTTACCTTGTAAACATAACAACCCACAGAAACGTTCAAAATAAGTAAAATTAAATTTAAATCCCGTTAAATTACGAAAACACGAACATTGCACAGATTTATGCCAATTTATACATGTTTTGCTTTCATGATTTACGCCGCGTGCGCTGCAAGCCGGAACGAATAAATTACGTTGTGAAAATTATCTCAATGATAAATTATTTTAATAATGTAATGTTGATTTTACTGTGACCAGTATTTAATTTTAATGTTACCAGGAGACCGTCCGACTTTTAGTCGATACTGTTAAACCTCTGTGCAATTTCATTACGAAAATATAGGGTTTTTGCAATAAATATATGAACAGTCTGTCGAGTTGCCGAAATTAATGAAGTTAATTTGTTAATTTGAATTTGATTATCCAATTATGATAGTTGGATCGTCATCCTGTCCTCTTCTTTTATAATAAGGAAGTAGCAAACAACCATGCAGTTCATTTTATGATAAGTGACCACTGCCGTCCATGGACATCAGTAATCAAACCCAGCCAGATGCGTCCTCAGGTGTAACCTGAGGACTAAGTTGGAACGCCTCGGATAAGTATATCTCCCTTACCATATCCTTCAGAGCAGAACACAATATATAAAACTGTAAACTCAAATATGATGCCCCCTTGGAATGGGTTAGAAAAGTTTTTAGAGGATAGTCACCACTTTAACTACAGCTAATAAACAAAAGTACCCATAATTTATTAATAAATAATCGCAAGCAATAACTGAAAATTATATTCATTAAATCAAAAGAAAGATGATGATGAAAAAAAGAAGATGATGGTCGTTGGCCAACATGCTTTGTAAAGCTTTTGTGGTCACCAGGGTATGGATGACGGAAATGCACTTTTTCAAGGCGTAACAGCTTAGTCTTTATAGGCAGCAACGCGTCTATGGCCGATATCAAGTAAGACTCTGATGTTATCCGGAGTTGATTGCTGATTTTCATTTGACGACCCGCGTGGCGGTATGATCACCGTGCCGGCGTGACGCGCAGTGGGTTCCGGGTTCATACCCCGACCAGACAGACATCTGAATGTTGAATTTAGATGTTCTGGGTCTGGATGTTTGTGTATTCGTCTTGGTGTGCATCCATGGCACCCACGACCCAGGAGAAAATCCTAATGTGGGGTGATGAGTGCAGAAAGCATTTAAGCGTTCATAGACGGCCGAGGCCAATTATCATCAAATGGACTGCATACTCGTCTGCTTCATCGATATTATTAAAGTAAAATAAAACAGTAAACGTAACAAAATTGTATTTTCCGACAGCATTTTTTAATACCTGTTGTATGTAACTTATTGACAAATGTTACATACATTTGTCGATATGATATGGCGTAATACTTCACCACTATATTAGCCATTTTTAATAGCTTTCTAATCATATTTTATTATATACGAATATTACATACATCATCACACAGCCAATAGAGCCTGTGTTCGGTCGATTAAGGGCGAGTGGCCAATAACATTAGTAGTGTCGATTGATTACTTAATGATGACAGTGAAAAATTGCTGCCATAACACTAACCACTTGTTACAATAATATTTCTGTGAACAGTGTTTTTACTTAATGAAGTCTTGGCAGTATGATAGCATTAACGGCATGACAAACACTTTTTAGGGTTCCGTAGCCAAACGGCAAAAATCGGAACCCTTATAGATTCGTCATGTCATGTTCGCCTGTATTTCCGTTTGTCCGTCTGTCCGTATGTCACAGTCACTATATTCGGGCACTATACTACATACTACAGAGTTGAAACTTGGTAAGTAAGTGTATTATGTAAACCGCTTTCGAATTATGTAAAAAATAAAAATATATTAAATTTCGGGGGGTCCGACGAGTCTGACCCGCACTTGGCCGGTTTTTATGACATATTTTAATCGATGAAATTTTTAGAAACCTTTTACGAAAAGAATGAGCATAAACAAGTAATGTTATATGTATGTATGTTTGTTAGTAGTATAGCCCAAATGCATTCTGACATATGACGTATCGTTAGAATGATCTCAGTTTTAAAATATGTAGTCATCAGTTTTAAAAATGACGCCTGCAAATAGGGAAAGAAGGGGGAGAGCGACAATTTTTTTCATTATCCGGCAATATGATTATCAAATGAAAGCTGGTAAATAGACCAATCTAAAATATATATGTATATTATAATTCTTGACTATTTTTACTATAATCCATATAAAGCATTAAATCAAACGTATTATTATGAAGAAATAAAACAAAAAAATTAAGGAGTCGGGTTTTTTCCTATTTTTAACAATTTACTAGTTTTGGTCAGAAAATGCAGAATACATTTTTTTTTCAAAACAGTTTTTCGATTTTGTTTACTTCTACATTTCAATTGGAATGAAGCGGCCGTCTCCACACTCGGCAGCAACAAGACTAATGATGGAAGTTTTCCTCGCGTGTTACGAGTATTTGTCAAGGTCTGTCGGCACTTAATCTTGGACTCAAACACCTCTCTTTGTCTTTGGATCTTCTATGTGAACATTGTTAAGTATTTTTAGGTCGTAAGAGAAAATAAAAGGATATTATTTTGTGTAAACTCTCAACCCTTATTTAAATTAGGATCTTCTATAATGGATTATAGTTTAAGCTCATCTTATTTTAATATATACTAACTGTAGTTACACATGCGTTTAAAAAAATAACGTATTATTACTTTAATTTGCAATAACTGGTTATAAAGTAAATGGGGTTGAGTTACTAATGATGATTTCTATTTACGATATGTCATTTTGAAAATATGGACTAAAACTATGAAAATTTCCAAATTAAATTCAGTACTTAAGCTTGATGCTATTACACATGATATTTATAATTGCATTAGCTACACACAAAAAATAGACACGCAAAAAAATTAAACATAATACAATGTAAAATTTTGGGATAGATTTACTGCTATGATTAATTTGTTAATTATTCTAAGAGCATTATGAAGTAGACGTAAAAAGTAAAATGGTTTTACAATGCTAATATTTTGAATATCTATAAAGCATTTCAATAAAAAAAATAATGGGCCTTTGGCAAGTGTATACAATTATTTTAGTAGATTATAATTATTGTGTAGTTTTGAGCTTTACACAATTTTCTAAAAATCCTTTGGGTTAAAATGAAATGACAGTCCTAACACAAATAACCTTCTCTCGTAAAACCTAATCCGAACAACACATCGGTATATTAACCTGGATTTGACCCTTTCCGAACAACGACCGCGACTGGATATTAGGAGCAGTGTATTCCAATTCCCTTAACGAAGGCGATTGCAAGGGTTTTATGGATTTATTGAAGAGTTATATTCTACAGTTTTTGTTCTAATCATTATTTTAAAACGTCGCCCGTTTTGTTTTTCTTCGCGTAAAGTAGCAACCGAGCATGCAGTCCATCTGATAGAAATTGGTCACTGCCACCCATGGACATCTGTAATAAGTTTCGACATAACAGGGGTTCCGTAGTCAATCACAGACGCGTTTCAATCTCCGAAGACTAAGATGGTCGCCTGATACGCAATAGAGCCGGAAACCACATCCTTTCACCGAAATGCGAGAACTACTTCCCGCTAGAAATAGGTGTGGCGATGTTACTTCTTTAGTGGAACTCGTTCTACCACCTTGAGTAAAGTACACCAAATGTTAAAGCTCCGTTTTAGGGTGAGTAATGTAGACATTCTTATATATCTTACTATATCGTTATATTACATGAAGTGTAAGGGGTAACACACGAGTTACGATTCAGTGTCACCGCCTGCCTGTTATCAGCGACCGTCATTGACCGTTTCCTATTGTCGACCTATTATCCACATATCGCCTACTGCCACCGTCTGTGTCCACCTGTCGCCTACTGATTGTCTTCATCTGTTATTGACCGTCGTAAATGATTTTAGTCGTTCGTCGTTTCTGACAAAAATCGGTGAAAGTCGATCACCGAAAACTTTTAAGCTGTGGTAAACAATCCAATTCCTTGGATGTAGCAATGACCGTATTTAACCTTAGTTACAGATGCCCACAGCCCGACAGTTTGTTGACATGATGTCTTCAACCCTACATCGATTTGCTACGGAAAAACGATCAATCCCAACAATATCGGCAACCAAAAGTCCAATAAAAGTGTATCCCCATTTCCCAAGGCCACTTTCATGGTTGCCATAGAATATTGAATGCGTGAACGAGTAAAGTTCGCTTATTCCGACAAGGGCAAGATTTATGGGATGAATGTTCGAGACGGTCGTAAAGAAGTTCAAATGGCGTTCGCCGGATCAAGCTTATACGGACACTTGTTAACGACCGCTCCATCTAGATACTTTTTGACAAAGAATGGACATTCTGTTTATATTTGCCAGACATTGTTTTCCAGGCAGAACGAATAGGGTTCAGGGAGGTACTACCGTCGCAACTGTATCTAGCATAAAGAATTTTAGTTTCGACGGAAGGACGTGTTCGTCGACTCGCTTATATACGATTGCTCCATCTCACAAGTAGCAATGCCCCTGACTTTAAACCCCTATGATATATGAAGATGCTACACAACTAGATGGCGCTATCCTCCTTTTCTAGATCACGCTTACAATTTTACTTACTAGCAGAACTTCGTAGCGTGTAGTAGAGCTCAAGTTTGGTATAAGATTATATATAATCTAGATATCAAATGAAAGCTAATAAATAGACCATTCTAAAAAAAATATGTTCTAATGCTTCTACTTGACAATTTTTTTGAAAACTCATATAAAACCTAATGAGCTAAATAATGTTTGCAAAATTCCTATAAATTACATATATCGTTGTGAGCAAAAAAAAAAACGCTTTAGGGTTTTTACTACTTTTAAAATAAAACAGAATATGTTTCAAAATACATGTATATACATTAACATAAAATATTGAAACCATAAATGTCACCAAGCTTTTATCACTTATTATACTCATAATATCTCAAAAGTATCTACTGACAAAGTTTGGAACCTAAGAAGGAGAAAAGGACATTAAAGGTTTATCCACACTAGTACATTATGTTCATTCCCTAGTAACGTATCAGTCAATGATTTGTGGATGTATTCTGTTCATCTCTGTGACCGACAAAACTATTTGAGAACCGATGTCCGACAAAACAATCACAGGACGCGTATCAGATGTGAAACATCGTTTTCGTACAAGTAATATGCATAAAAGACAAGATTGCAGGAACTAAATATATAGCATCTTTATAATAACGCCATCCACGGAAAGTCCCCGCACTAAGTCGAATTAACACCGTAGCACGCTTAGTTTGTTCGATACTTAATAGTTCCGAAAATATATAACATACATTTGGCGCTAAAATAAATTCAAGCATCGCCACGCCAACAATCATGTTTACCTGCGCCTATAGATGTTTCACATCAAAAAAGTACTCGAGTGACGACCACATTTAAGTAAAGGGAGTAAAAGTTACCTTTTCTCCACCCCTCCCACGCCAGATAGACCGATAATCGAGGCGTGAAAATTATTAGATTAGAAGGCCATAAGACCTGGTAGAACGGGCCAATTAGGAGAGACCTCATGATGCTAATGAATGAATGCAAATCTCCGATTGTCGGTTGAATTTCAGATTCAATTATAGCTAACATAAGGTATAATGTAAACTTAATGGCGGTAGATGACTCAATATTTTATTACAATGAAAGTGTGGAATTACCCTAATGCCGCTTTTTAAGCACCCGAAGATTTTATCTTAATTTATGTCCCCGAAAGCAATCTGGAAGCAATCTGAAGTTTAGCAACTAAAGTGATTCGTTCCGACGAACACATTACGGCGATACGTTAACATTGATTTAATGCGAATCTGTCTTCCCTCGCGATGTGCTTACGAAACTTTGATTTTAAACATATAACTATATATTTTCTTTAGCAGTTCCGTGTAAGTTTTAATTCGCAAGCTGGTAGGACCAATTCACTTTTATATGAGGCGACCATCTCAGTCCTCGGGAGTAGCAACGCATCTGCGGTCGACTTCA
Organism: Cecropterus toxeus; assembly: GCA_018249875.1. Classification (NCBI taxonomy): domain Eukaryota; kingdom Metazoa; phylum Arthropoda; class Insecta; order Lepidoptera; family Hesperiidae; genus Cecropterus; species Cecropterus toxeus. The sequence goes on along the minus strand of DWNE01001149.1, from coordinate 4,243 downwards.
GATAGAGCCCCTGTTCTATATGAAGTTGCTTACACAAATGTCTATGGGCGGCAGTAACCACTTACCTGCTTGCTCATTTGCTATTTCATATTTATAAAAAAAAAAGTAAAAGCTGAACTACCCGTGCTTCGCTACGGGACATAAAAATAGTGGCCTTCTTTTAGTAGTGCCAACACACATCATATATTTATATATTAGTATAATTGTAACACTTATAATTAAATAATAATTATTACTCTGGTACTAATAATGTGGCCTAGTTCGCGACGACTGGCGCGACGTTACTATTGCACATTTTTAGATGAAAAAGTAGTTATTGTGGCATAACTGTAATAGTTACGCATATGATATCGCGGACTTTTACATTGATATTAATGTCCTCTATAAAAGTCTAGTACATCACTTTGTTCTATTGTCTATAATTTCCACAACGTAAGTAATATAAGGAGTTTTTTTTTGGTTTGTTCACACATCGGGACATCATTATAGAAATTTTCACACGGTTCCCTTTTTTGTCTTTTATTAAATATAGCCTATATTCATCAGGGATAATGTAGGATTCTAATGATAAAAGATTTTTTTCAAATCGATCCAGTAGTTTCGGAGCCTATTCGATTCAAACAAACAAACAATAAATCAAATCTTTCCTTTTTATAATATTAGTGTAGATAGGTACTGTAGATATATAGAAATAAATTTTTTAGCAGAAAACTTTGTGAAACCCTCTTGTCTGCTTAATGTTACCTTTTTTTTTGTTTACGGGGGGAAACCTTCAAAATGTACACCGAAGCCTTGGGAGAGACTCCGGGTTATGTGGGATTTTTACCCACTAAAACCCCCTCGGTGGCCTTCCTCAGCGCTTGCAGGGGACTCCGGGATCTCCAATGGAACGCACCGGTGCCCCCCAGCGCAGCACCCCTTACGGGCTCATCTCTTGAGGACGTGTGACTGTCCCCATACACCTTCCAGTGTTTGTGACGACATGCAGCCACACATGCCGCCGTCATTCTCAGGGTTGCTGGCTGGGCGGTTCGAGCTCCCACTCAAGCTGCCCGCAACCCTAGAAGCTCCCTTCTAGTCGCCTCTTACGACATTCAGGGGATACCGTAGCCGGCTACAGGGGAAGGATGTGACAGAACCTACTTAAAACTTCAGAGAGTAGGTACCGACAGTAGAGAGTACCGAGAGTAGGTTTCGACAACAAAGCACGACTAGTTGTCTAAATTAAACCAGGCTATAATAAATAATGTTATTTACTAGCCGAAAAGTGGAAAGTCGCTAAAATCGCCACTAACTCTGTAGAACCGCAGTTCCCTGTTTTCTCAGAAAAGACGGTTAAACGTTGACCTTACTTTAAAAAAAAAAAACAAAATAGTTCTAGACTTTTTTATGTCTGTCAACCATGTCCATGTCATTGATACTGATGAGTATAAAAAATATTCAAATGTCGCGTCGCATGCGTAGGAGAGTCCCTCTACAATTTATCTTTTAAAGATATAATAAATAACCGGTCACTATGTATGGGAGCCCCCATAAATATTGTATTTATTTTATTCTGTATGTAATATTTGTTGTTATAGCGGCAACGGAAATATATCATCTGTGAAAATTTCAACTGTTTAGCTATCACGGTTCATGAGATACGGCCTGTTGACAGACAGACGGACAGCACAGTCTTAGTAATAGGGTCCCGTTTTTACCCTTTGGTTACGGAACCCTAAAAAAAAAAATGCCGTGTGTCCTCTTATATTTTCAACGCTTATATTTGCAAAAATATGGTTTAGTGGACTATAAATAAGTAGGTAATGATAGAAGTTTATTCACTAATTCGTCTACCAATTCGCACTAGGCCAGCGCGGTGGATTATGGCCTAAAACCAGTCCAGTCCAGTCCAGCAGTGGAACAGTAATGGTTGATGACGATAGAAGTTTATTAATTTTTAGATTTTCTATTGTAAACCTGTTTGTTTGACTCATCATATAAAAACCAATAACACTAGGTAGTAGATATTTATTTCATTAAATTCTACCTAAATTATCTAAATTAAAATTTTGTCATGTTACATTTTTACGCGGGGGAAACCACCGTATATACCAAATAATTGCCAATTGCTGAATTTAGGATTTATTACATCTTCATAAAAAATGTCGCATTATTAATGCCTAAAAGTAAACGGTATAAAAACTTCTTTCGGAGGGCACGTTAACTTCTTAAGGCCGGTCGTTTAACTTGTTGGAGACCTTAGAAAATCCGACACAAGTTAGCCAAAATCCCCATGCACATTGGAGCAGGTATAACGTGCCTTAGTGTCTCAGTTAGGCAGTTTCAGCAGTTTGTACGAATACTTTATGTACTTATTTGTAGCTAGATTAATTTAATGAGCTTAGTTGTAAAAACATAACAATAAAAACACAATCGCTGTAACGAATTATAAACAATACCTGCTCTTGAACTTTAAACTCGCCTTTTTAATTACTTCGTTTTGCATGTTTATATATTATAAATGGAGAGGTTCTGGGTCGTTAAAATAATAGATCCGCGGATACGGATAAAAATGCGGATCACTGATGTGTAGATCCGCGAATCCGGATACGGATTTCAACTTTCTTACAAATTTACTCACTTCATTTGCGTGTCATTAAAGCGACAGTTGCTTTATTGAGATGTTTAAACCTATGCCCTTAGTGCGTCCTTTCATTACAAAATACAATGTCCTTATATGTACTAATAATCTTTAGATATTTGACTATGTATATATGTCTATCTCAAATTTTATGAAGTCTGCCGTTCTGATGGGATTCAGTAAGGGGCCGTCAATTTTATAACACACCTTCTTTTAATAATACTTTCTACACTCATAGCCCCACAGTAGGATTTTCTCCTATGTCGTGGGTGCCATGGATACACAAAGACGAATACACAAACACCCAGACCCTGAACAGAAATCTAAATTCATCATTCACATTTCTGTCTGGCTTGGGATCGAACCCGGGACCCACTGCGTGACAGACCGGTATGGTGACCGCGCTGTCACGCGGGTGGTCCATTAATCACGTGATGTTATTTTTGCATTGCATTTTTAGTGCGTCCTTATCGTCATCTTAGTGCGTCCTTTCATTACAAAATACATTGTCCTTATGTGTACTAATAATCTTTAGATATTTGACTACAATATAAATGATATACATACGTGATTCTAATAAACTACATGGAATTCAATAGGTACTATGTATTTCATTGCGACCTAACGCCTATCTACATTTAACATTTTTATACAATATAAATTTAATTATAGATTATATAAATACTCGTACCTGTATCCGCGGATATACATTTTTTATAATCCTGCTCGTCACTAACACCACTATAAATTATAAATCAACAATAAACGACAAATTAAAGCGTTAATAATGAATAAAGTTCATAATTATTATTTATCTTTAAAAGTTTGAATTTTTTAAGTACCTATATATTTACTATAATATTTTAGTTTATTACTAAACAGTCCAAATATGTGTTACTTATTAGAATATATTAATGCAAAATACGTAAAATTTAACCGTGTATATACTTATTAATATAACTATTCGTTTATGTAGAGATTGTGCCATAGGGTTGCTTTGTCGTTAGTATTTTTGCGTGGAACAAACATTGTTCCTATTTATAGGCGGCAAATTGCAGTTACCCATGTGTCATAGATAATATAGATGTCCTCTTTTTTTCGCCGACTTTAATTTCCCTCATTCCATGCTAAAAGTTTTTTTTATATATAAACATGAAGTAGTAAACTAGCAAGCAGCCCACCTGATGGTAAGTGATTACTGCCACCCATGGACATTTGTAAGCAACTTCATATAGAACAGTGGAATTCTATATGAAATCTATCACAGATACGTTGCTACTCCCGAGGACTGAGATGGTCGCCTCATATAAAAGTGAGCGGGGTTGCTTAGGGCCAAAAAATAAATGGTACTCTTCTTTGAAACTACATATCTATTTTTCTACCTTTTTATAGCCAACTTTAATTGCTGAAAATAAAAGGTGACAACCCTACATAGGGCCTATTGTGGTCATTCAACTTCGCCTACTCTTGCAACCTAGTGTGCAATTTACCACAAGGCACAAGCATTGAATTGCTTACAACATTTTGTCAATTATATTTTATCTACACTAGACCAGTGTTTCCCAATGGGCCCCGCAGAGGGGCAATTTGATAGTTAAGGGGGGGGGGGGAGCAATTTAA
>DWNE01001148.1:0-23315 GCA_018249875.1 Cecropterus toxeus | reverse complement strand
ACTGCTTCACGCTAGAAATAGGTGTGGCGGTGGTACTTCCCCGGTCGAACTACATTGGTTCTACCACATGGCAAATTATAATAATAATTATAATTAACTCACCATTGCTTATTAACAATCCATCCGCTAGCCACGGTTTAAGGAAGGTATAGGGTACTCCCTTATCGTTGAACCGTGTTGTGGAAAGTATTGTCTAGAACAAATAACTTCATATAAATATCATAAGTCCAAAATTCAGGATTATTATTAATTAGACCTAAATTGTAATTATCGATGACAATAGGTAAGTCAAACGCTGCAGTATTCTGGTATAAAAATATAATTATTAAGTCGTAATATATTAAATGGTATGAAAAATATATACGAGGCTTGTTATTTTGGGCGTCAGGAATTAGCCGGTATGTTGCACGGTTGAAATGCTGCGATTGCGCGTCTTCAAGGCTGCAGGGTTGTAGGGTCGCTCTACCACCAAAATCAGTGTTAATTCAGAGTCTATCGTGAAACTTAAACAACTCTCAAACCGTAAAAGTGGTAGCTACCGTGTAAAAGCAGCAAACGACATACAGCGGCGGACTCAATAATATGTATGAGCCCTAATTCAAGGCCACAAAACAATCGTTTCAGACATCATTTGCTTAGGCTTCAAACGTCACCGTTGAGTGTAAAATAAACGCATGTGACCGGTTTTACATGACGACGAAATCTGGATAATATTGTAGTAAAATTCGCACAAAATCGGACGTTTGAAGCGAATGTCCCGTGGGCCCCGGTAAGGTACCAACTCTTTTATGACCTATCCTGGAAAAATTTAATATGTTACGGGTACTCACGATATGCGGTTTTTTTAATTAATTTTTGGCGATATTTCGACCCATATTCCGATATTTCCCGATATTTCCGTGATAATATTAGACTTAAACCATATATCCTGAATAAGTAGGACTGCAAATAGAGCAGTTGATTGTTTATATTAATGCGCGCAAGGGATCAATTAACAACAGGTGGACTGCATACCTTTACTCTTACCTCATAAATATACAATCATACTTATATGGTGCTAAATAAATACCTTCGATCTCTCATGAGTTGTTGACCGTAAAATTTAAATAGAATTATTGAAGAAGGGAAATCCAAAATTGTCTTATTTGCAACCATTTATATGAGGTTTTGGTAACCTTTTTTGCAACTGATCGCATAATCACTTATTGTAAATCCATGACAATATGGGCCCTATTTATGGCATTTTTATTAGGTACTCTTGCCCGATCTTCCGGCGATAGATCTCTGTATTCCTGGCGGATAGTCTGTTTAAGGGCTTCAAGGTCTTAGGATTTTTTACAAAGCCTCGTGACTTCAAGAAACATAACAAAAGGAATACTAGAAATATAGCAATTCATGGCTTATTGAGTATGTTTACTTCAGAAATGCCAAAGCAGTACGGACATTTATTGCCATTTGTAGAAATTGTAGCATCTTTCGATAGGGTGATGAATTTTGCGCTCCCTTATATAATTGAAATCGATATTTCAAGATTTTTCCACAAGCAAATGTTCCATCACGGCTTTGCGAGTAGTCAGTAGCGCGCCTCAGGTTTCCGATCGCTGATTTGAAAGATCAAGTGGCCAAATAACCTCGCTATATCTGTTTGACTAAAATGCTAATATTTATCATTGTCTCTCATGTGCATAGTCATTTAATGCATTGTTGACCTATTTTTATTTTGCGGTAAGCCAGTATTGCACGTTTTGACGTCAATACTACAGTGTTGTCCTGTCACACAGCTGGAAATTGGCTTTCTGTGAGGGAGGGTTTAGGTCATCGGCATCGTACTGGCCGAGTCTGTATTGGTAGATTTCATTCACCTTTACGAACTTATTTTTAAGGAACTCTAAGCCGTGAACAGTTATTTACGTTAAGTATAAGCAAGTGATAATGAATGATAGTACCGTCTTTTTGCTGGAAAATCGTTTCCTGTCATAGGGAGAGAGCTAAACCTCTCACCCGTCATAGTCCATCGCGCTGACCCAGTGTGGATTGGGAGATTTTATACAGCTTTAGGAATTTATTTTTAAAGCACTCTCAACCTTGTTCTTTTTCCTTAAGTTCAAGTAAATGATAATGAATTTGTCTTTAACCCCGTGTTGAGAGGCCTAATTTATAATTACTTGTCCACGTTGTAGAACCAGTGTAGTTCGACCGGGAAGGTACCACCGTCACACCTATTTCTAGCGTGAAGCAATTCTTGCGTTTTGTTGGATGGCTGTGTTTGCCGGTTCACTTTTATATGAGGCGACCATGTCAATTCCCGGAAGTAGCAACGTATCTGTGGTCGACTTCAGATAGAACCCCTGTTCTATATGAAGTTCCTTACAAATGTCCATGGGCGGCAGTAACCACTTACCATCAGGTGGGCTGCTTGCTCGTTTGCTACTTCATAATAAAATAATTAAAAGAAAAATAGGTGTCAAGGGTGTAAGAGCAGTGTAAAGAGCGTTTCTTACCGCAAATGATGTTAATGTCACATAGAAAGACACTGCAGTGGGTGATAGTGGTTATTTAAATAGACACGCTGTAAACGCTTTACTTGATTTTAGTACTTTAAAATGCAGCTTCAGATTACTGAACATTTAGAAAAACGGCATAAAAAGTATTATTCGATCAGGCAGGTTATACTAAAACACCTGTTTGTAATATGAAATATTTTTTGCGGTTCTGTGAAAGCCTTCCACTGCTATGCAAGCCTGCTGGCAACGCATTTATAATCGGATTTAGGTAGAACCTCTGTTCTTTATATAGTTGTTTACAGACGTCAGTGACAACTGACCATCGGTGGATTGCATGCTCGCAAAAAAACTCGCAATCCAAATCGCTTACCAATCTTCCCATGGCACGATTATACAATTTTCCGCTGCGCCTGTCAGCATACCCACAGCCGAACAGTTAGGGCGAAGATTCAATTATCTCCGGAGTGAATTAACCGCGTTAACAAATTAAGCAATTGCAGCGTCCGCTGAATTACAATTAATGACTGTCACCCGCCATCTTAGAATTATTGCCACTGACCCGCCCGGTTCCTTTGTTACGGAGGTATGACAACTGTATGAAATAATTAATGTCTTCCGCGCTACATTAACAGAAATAATGGAGGTAACTCGTTTCAACAAAATGTGTTAGAGAAACAAGAAAACTGCTAAAACTAATTTAGCAGTCATTTTGTTTTTGATGTGAAACATCTATGAAGCCGAGGAAGCCCCGGCTACTAGTTTTTTAATGATTTTCCTAAATAAATACATTTTTTTTCTATAGGCACACCTGATTGTTAGCGTGGCGATGCTTGCCTTTATTTATTTTAGCGCCATCTGTTATACATTATCGGAACTCTTAATAGTTCCGATAATCGAACAAGACAAGAACAGCGGTGTTAACTCGACTTAATACGGGGTACTGCTCATAGGTGGCGTAATTTTCATTATGCTATTTATGTAATTTCCGTTGCAGTCTTGTCTTTTATGTATATTACTTGACGATTGGACGAACACGATGTTTTAAATCGGCCAGGCGTCCCGTTACGGTTATTTTTATAAAATTTATTTAAGTTAACGTTTTAATTGTATGCGTCAAAACAGTTATATAACAGTTGTATATAATATGCATTTGTAATAATTTATTTCGTAAATTGCTTTGATTGGTATTGTTGTAATAATAAAACAATCAACCATTATATCCTCATTTTCTTCTGTTCACGAGACCAAATTGAAAAAAAATACATAGTTTATGTCACTCTGCAAATTGAGACGATTCTAATGATATGTCATACTCCGTAATCACTTAAGCCGTTTGGGGTGTAGCGCGTGCCAAAGAAACGGACATAAATACAATCATATATTTGAACAACAATACACTTCTTCTAAGGCAGTCAGATAACGATGTTATAAAACTGTTTCACACATACTTTAGAACACGAACGTACAACCTTTGTAACCTGATAACTTAATAACGCTAGAATATTAATCAGTCGATTAAGCAGCTATTATGTCCTATAAGTGTGTCACATTTTTTACAGTTCACGGTGAGTCCGCCATTCTATTGTTTAGGATGTTTTTATCACCTTCATATCGAGTGACCGCCAATGGTTTTTGTTATACTTACAGTTTATTGTCAGTTTGAAGTGATGGTAAGATTCTAGATAATATGGTTTTAGTTCGGGGAGGTACCAACGTCACAAGTATTTCTACCGTAAAGCAGTTCAGTGTTTCGGTGGAAACGTGTGGTTGTCGGCTCACTTATATTGGCGATCATCTTAGTCCTCAGGAGTAGCAACGCATCTGTGATTGACATCAGATAGAACCCCTGTTCTTTATAAAGTAGCTTACAGATGTCTATGAGCGGCAGTGGCCACTTATCATCAGGTGGACAGCATGCTCGTTTTTTAATCTGCAAAAAAGATAATATTGTCACTAGAAGATTGGGGTTCGGAAACTTTTCGGTTAGTACTAGAAATGAATGTCTCCTTTTAACCATGAAGAGATATATCGCGAGGAACATTTATTATATCGTTGGTTTTATTTTTATGCACGAGACCCTAATTATTTTAATGAAAGTAGCTTGTAATGCTATGCTTTATAACATCAAAGTTCCCATAAAAAATTCATATTTTTCTATTCAACATTTTTTTGCTACTTTCTGATTTCTTTATTTCTTATGAACTATTTAGGTTTATGGTATTCCAACATACCAATTCCAAGTAAAACCAATCATATAATAAAAATGAGGTTTTTTGCATTATCACGGCCACCGTGAGTCACGTCTACCAACGTGACACCACCAACATAGAAAACTTAAGGAAAAGCTACCAATAAAAAATACAACTTAGGTACCCAAGTTACCTTAAGTTATGTTACACGAGATCTTGTTTTCCTGCGTGACACAGGTACCTTTGAACAAATATGTTGAAAGTTACAACCACATAGTTGCCACTAGATGGCGTCTGTCCATATAGCGTGGTCATTAGCACAATTTATACAATACCTTTCATTACGAGTTGCTCTACGAGTTTATTTTATTATTTTTATTTTTTTACATATTACATTTTATTTACATATTAATAATAATAAAATATCAGATTGAAGTAGCAAACGACCATGCAGTTCATCTGATGGTAAGCGGTAACTGCCGCCCATGGGAATCTAAGGGCAACTTCATATAGAACAGGGATTCTACCTGAAGTCGATCACAGGTGCGTTACTACTCCTGAGGACTAAGATCGCCTCATATACAAGTGTTGCTAGAATATAGATATTGTTGACATAATTATGAGGCAATCATATTGTCGTTACGAGTGGCCACGCTACTGTAATCAAATCTATACTTATTATAAAGCTGAGGAGTTTGTTTGTTTGTTACAGAAAACTGTAACGGCAAATTTCTCTCATACGTCGATAAAAAGTTCCACTTAAATAGGATTAACTAAAATATGCTTCTTAGTAGTATCCCCATCCTATAGCGAGTTAAAATATATGTGGATAGGCAACAATGATGACTTACCATTAAGTCATTTGACGACCCGCGTGGCGGAGCGGTCACCATACCGATCTGACACGCAGTGGGTCCCGGGTCCGATCCCCAAACAGAAAGAAATGTGAATGATGAGTTTAGATTTCTGTTCTGGCTCTGGGTGTTTTTGTATTTGTCTTTGTCTTTGTGTATCCATGGCACCCACGATACTGGACAAATCCCACTGTGGGGCTATGAGTGTAGAAAAGTTTACTTCTATATCATACTGAAAACCGGCATGAAACAAAAACATATCAACACCAAGCGCATGCAAAGATACGTCATTCTACGTTAAGTCTCAATTTCAATCAGAACTGAATGAATGAACACATTGATGAAGGCATTGTAGGTCGTCCACATAGTAACACTAATAGTGCCATTATCATAAGTATTCGAGTAGAAAAATGGAAAGTAAAAGCAGCGAGGGCAGAGTAATTACTTTCACTGTTAATTAGTTTAGTGCTTAAGTAATATTTACTTTACGTGTTTGAAAAGGTGTTTTACTGTGTCAGAACTGAGTAAACTTAATAAAGGTGGAACTGTGTCAAACTTTGTTGTAGGCATTTAAGATTATTTCCGTCTTTAAACCCCTCGTTGATTACTTTGATGATTTGACGACCCGCGTGGCGGGGCGGTCACCATACCGGTCTGACATGCAGTGGGTTCCGTGTTCGAACCCCGGCCAAACAGACATCTGAATTTAGATTTCTGTTCTGGGTCCGGGTGTATGTATGTCTTTGTTCATAGCACCCACGACACGCGTTATCATTATCTTATTATGCATCACCACCAGACGTTTTCTGCTATAATAGCTGTGTTAACGTTACTGTTTTCATGCTGTTGGTACGAGTTTAATACGTTTTCTGAAAACGATCACCCTTTTCGTTTTGGTCCACACATATCAATGAACGTTGCACGCTTACGTTTTCGTTTCTAGCAATATTTTGCAACACATTGCAAAGTTTTGAAGAGTGAAACTCTCATCTGCAAGAGAGGCTTTGGTAATTTATTTATTGCAGGTGTAATTTTATATGCTACTTCTCCTTTGATGACCCGTGAGGTGAACCGGTTACAATACCGGCCTGACACTGATGAAGATGATTTCTGTTCTGGGTCTGGGTGTTTGTGTATTAGTTTTTGTGCGTGTGTATGGCTTCCTCGACACTGAAGAAAATCTGTAGGTAAAGAAAACGTATTTATGTTTATTTATTTATTTACTTCAATTTCATATAATCGAACCTCGGACCTTGCTTGCCAAGAATGTATGAACTCGTGAGCATCAGATGAACTGCAAACACGATGGGCGCTTCTATTCATATCTATAGTAGGTCAAATGCCTAACATAACTCCCTCATTTGTATGACATAACAGAATTATGCTAATTCATTACCTAACATTTGTCTAGATGACGTTAGACCTAGGTCGACAACCTTCGTCATGGACGAACTAACAAAACAGACTGCGAACAGATGCTTAAATGTCATAGTTCTTAAAGGTAGTTTTTTATCACATTGGAGTAGCAAACGAGCATATCACCTGATGGTAAGCGGCCACTGCTGCTCATGGATATTTTTAAGCAACTTTATATAGCACAGGAGTTCTAGCTGAAGTCAATCACAGATGCGAGGCGGCAGTAATTGTACAGTAAGCATTGGCGACTCCTCTGGTGTTGCAAATGTCCATAGGCGACGGGGACTACTTTCCATCAGGTAGCCCGTATGCCTTATCGTTAGGTTTAAGTATGAAAAAAAGGTATTTTGTGTTGCATGCGTGTTGGTGACCTTGCGTATATGTTGATGTTACAAGATGTTGTTACTGCCATCTTCTAGGAATTTTGTCTCTTAGACGTCTTCGGTATTCACGGAGAAAAAAGAGTGGTGCTCTTCAGAAATCATCCGGTATGGAGTTATGAATTAGGCGTCTATTATTTCCTACGTGGTCGACCTTAGTTCACGATCTAGCGAATAGGTAGCACAATGAGCGGTCACGATTCACGCATTTCGTTTATACGCTGTATTGTTTACCTCAAATAGCTGTAAAATTTGGGTCGTGTCAAAGAAAATTACAAGTTAGAAGTGCAAGAAATATATTTATTATATAACAATTAATTCGAGATAATAAATGCAAACAAAGGTATTGCTATTTTAAATAAATAACAAAACGTTTTCTTTAAACACATGGAGACCTATGGCATTTTTAACCGACTTCCCAAAAGAAGAGGGGTTATCTATTCGTCGTGTACATTTTTTTTTTATTTCTACTGGTGAACTCAAGGTCTCTATCAAAATTTAGCTATATCAGAATTTTACTATTTGATAACAATTTTATGACTAATTTGAGCGTACTAACAAAAATGTTTCGTTATCGCAATTGCTCAAAAGTATTAAAATATAGAATATATAGAATTATTACCTCAAAATATTAATAATATTCATTTCTAAAGAATTCGGATTGCACATGCTACACACTGTTTTCAGATTTTACGTGTAGTAAAGATATATTGAAATTGAAATTTTGGTTTATATTTTTGATTCCGGAAAAACATACGTTTTTGTCGGGTAGATTTGTTTTTCACGAAACAAGAAATCGGCATAAATTTCGCATCGTAGGGGTTGAAGAATTAAATGGGCTTCATTTTATCCCGGTAAAAGCACCGTTTCGTTATGGGACAGCATTACAATTGTATCCTGCAAGAATCGTGTATGCAAACGGAGTATCGTTAAAGTTCGTAAAATTGAATAAAACCCAATTAGCCTTTTAAATACGGGTCAAACCGCGACCACAGCTAGTTATAATAGATCTTTTAAATTATTGCATAAATGTATGTACATATTGTAATTTTTTTTTCATATACATACTGATTTATAGTAGATATTATTTTATGTTATTTAATCAATAATTAAATGTCTTTCTTACTAGCACAAAGGCAAAAGTTTATAAATAATGGTAGGTATATAGTATGTATGTGCATAAAATACTGATTCAAATTGAATTAAATTTGGCAAACTGATAGATTATGACCTGGATTGACACAGGCTACTTTTTGTCAGAGACACAAGCCGCGAGCCCAAACAAAGCCGCGAGAAAACGCTAGTTAAAAATAAAATGTTACTTAAAAGACCTTCTGTGGACCGTATTCTCTGTCAACAATCCATTACGATGCGATCTGGACGACCTCGAGCGTACGACCATAGTGGGTTCTTACGAGTTTATGTTACGTCGATTTGAATAAGATATATCTACTTAAATAAAGTCAATGTCTGATTTGTGATGATTTTTTGACCGTCCGTATAGCGAAGCGGTCACCGGGTTCGATTCCCCGGCCAGACAGACATCATATTCATATCATAAATATTCTGCTCTAGGTCTGGGTGTTTGTGTCTTCGTTTGTGTGTCGATGGCATGATAAATGTGATTCTCTTTATATGGCTTTCGCAAAATTAGATGATTAAGAAGGGATCGCTTGTGGTCAATCACTTAATAAGTGACCTCGCTATGAAGAAGTCACTACACTTTGTAATATTTTACTCGCATTCAAACATCTTAATCTGTTTAATTTTTTTTTTAATATTTTTTAATTAATAAAGTAAGAAAACTAAATGAAGTAAGAAAAAAAACTTTAACCACTTCTTTTTTTTAAGTTTTTAATTCCTTTTAATTAAAAATATTGCAATTTTTATATTTTCTTTTTAGGCTTCCGTAGCAAAATGGCAAGAATCGGAACCCTTATTTATCTTAATATTTTGAAATTATTTTTAGTACTCATCTACAATTTATGAAAGGTTTCTAGAAATTAAACATCTCAACCAACGTCAATGTTATAGTTTTATTATTGGAAGTAAAACTCGGCAGAAATCTTCACGCTCCGTGATCATTTTGGTTAAATGTCACGTTCAATAAACTGCCAGTTTATTGTAGATAAATTTGCCTACTCGGACTAATAATTTATCTTGCTTAAATATCTATAGACTAATATATAAAATGAGATAGTGTGTCTGTGTTACTCAATCACGCAAGACCCACTGTTTGATTTACATGAAATTTTGCATGAATAGCTAGTAGCTTATTTAACTGAAATGAAATGTAATGAAATATCTTTATTTTGTATAGGCCTACGGGGGCACTTACTAATTGTCATTTACAGTTTTCTTACACTACCACCGGATTGGAACTGGTCAATCTATATGCTACTGTTGTTTTTTTTTTTTCATTTTAAATGAAAAGCAAACGCTAAAAAATAACAAACTTTTGATACACGATTTTTCTTTTTAATAAAAATAAAACACCAAAAATATCAAACTTTTGATGGCATACACAAATTAACATTTAATTTTCTATACGAAAAGTCCTTTTCACTTTTCATGTACCTCCAACGGTTAACGAGAACAATATATTTTATCTCGAAACGAATCATGGGAACTTCAGCTAGTATTGTAGTAGCAAGTTGAACTAATGGTAATTGGTCACTGCCGCCCATATTTGTCATTAACCCCGGATAGGATTATAAATCTGTCAGTCACAAATCCCTTACATCTGAGGACTAATTTAAAGCGATCTCATAATAAAATAAATATTTTTCATCTTTTACGGGACTATGAAAACACGTACAAATTGTCAGTTACAATTTTCTTATGCTGCCACCTGATCGGAACACGACCTCAACTGAGAAGATCCAGCTAGGAACTCGGCGGGTTTGTCTTATTTATTTGTAATCAGTTCATCAATATATATTTTTAGCTGTTTATTTTATTTTTTGTACCGCCTTCTGTTATCAATGTTTGTATGTATCAGTAACATCATAATTATAATACCGTTATTTTTAATAGAAACAGGTGGTAGCAAAGTGAAACCACGAATGTTTCTAACCAAGAAAATATTTATAGGTAAAAAATATTGTATTAAAATAAATTATTTCTTAGTAACCTCTTCCCTTTCTTGACGTCATTATAATTGATAAAAGTTTAATTGTTTTTCAAAACATAACGAACAGGTATCAACCACAAACCACAACAATACTAATATTGCGGCGGTTACACATACATATACAGTTTTTTATATACTTAAAGCTACATATAATAAATTGACTAATCACTGTTTTGACTAAGTGTTTCATAATTTACATGTATTTCTTTGTATTTTTTTTTTATATTACACCTACCAACTTTTCTTTTTTTTTCGATTTAAAGGCGCCATTTATAAAAATGATATGTCTATGTCACTCAACAAACTGAGACGATTCTAATGATATGTCATATGTCAGACCGTCCGTCAAGCCGTTTGGGCTGTAGCGCGTGCTAAAGAAATAAATTAGTTCGAAAAACAAAAATAACAATTACTGATTCTTAGGTATTCTTAAATATTCTAAAATTGTACATACATATATTTATATCTTAAAAAATTTTAAATTCCAATATTTACATCTTTTTAAGTTTAATTAGGTAAAAAACAAGATTTTAAATTTTTTGTCTCGCTATGTTGGGTTAAATGTTTAATGTTTTGATAAAACAGACAAACCTGTAATAGTGCCTAACAATTCTTGGTAAGAAAAAAACGAATGAGATTCATAAAATATATTATTAAAAATATCATTTATTATAAACAAAACGACTTAAGACTAGTTTCAACTTAAAGTAATTTTATTTTTATATTTTATAAAAATAACTTAAAATTACAATAATTCAGTGGTGTGATTTCGTCATAATAATTCAAATAATCCAAAAATATTTTTTGCATGCAATTTTTATATTTTATTTATTTATGCTCATAATTGTACTTTATATACATTCTTTGGCATATGGAGTTACATTAAAATTCTTTTACAATAAGCAATGAGATATAAATAATATTATGGCCTTCATTTACACGGACGGAAAATTGCTTATATACTTATATCAAGCGCATAAATTATATATAGGTAGACGGAATGCACTAACGCCTTATCTACTAAGAAAACATTTTTCTTGATTAGTTTCGGATAATTTCAAACATAACAATTTCTCAATAATTAATTCCTGAATATCAGGTAAATAGCATTTGTAATTAGTAATTTATTTAACGACGGTAATTATTTTCGCTAACGGTAATTATAGTCTAAGCATTCAATGTGTGTCATTCGTACAACTAGCGACCTCTTTATCAAAACAAACAAAGAACACCTGTTTAAAAATTCGCTTACAAATTCTGTCGTAACATCTCTATAAGTTGTTGTGCAACCAAATTTACATATAGCTGTCGATGTAGGCCATACAAACACGCGTTGAGAACATAGTGACCTTACAAGCGAAAATCGTTAGAAGTGCATAGCTAACGGGCCTCATGCGACCTCGAGTTTAAACTAAAAGTCGACGTCCATGGATGGCACACCTTAAAACGAATCTTGCGTAACACGAGACCCAGCAATGCATCGCAAACACGGCACTTGGTGGAAACACGAGGTCACTTGACAGATTGAAGTCTTAGCACAATTGAGGTTTATTTCATTGTGAGTCAGTGCACATGATTCACGAGGCGAGGAAATTACTGATTAAACCTACTAGTTGCAGGTGTGGTCAGATTTTAGAACTAGTAGCTGAACACAATCCATAACTTTCACAAACGTACACTTGTCTCTTTTCCTCGCACTATTTTGAACGAGACACAGTAGCTAATATAGTATGAAAAGGGCGTATATAATAAGTAAATACGGTATAAAACATTGGAATGTAGATACGATTCAAACTAGAACTAAATATAAAGCAGATCAATACGACGAGGATAAAGATTTCGAAATTTCCTTCGTCAAGGAAACGAACTTTATTCCCGAAGCAAATGCAATAAGCGCCTTGAAAAGCTTCGGAACTTTCGCTGCGCGTGAAAAGGAAAAGTTACGGGAGGCATCGTTCGGCTCGGAGCTTTCGGTATTGTGACTTAAATATATCGGCGGTACTTTACGCTGCTTGTTTTATCGCCAACGGGTAAAAGCTTAGATTTGTTAGACAAACAATACATTTTGAAGGCTATAAAATATGAACATCCTTAAATTTTGCTTTATCGATACCTTTTACGATGTTCCAAGCTGCAACATTATTCGTTAAATATAATATTAAGTCGTAAGTATAATTGTAGAAGTAAGTTATAATTTAATGACGTCATCGTTTAAACCAGCCTCCCCCCCCTCCCCCGTCTTAAATCTGTGACTACTAACTTCTCATCAATACAGCAATTACAATGGCGGCGCCATTCTAAGAATCCAAACCAATTATGTCATTAATAAGGCATTTATCTTCACGCACCACCGCATTACCCGTTCGTAATAAAACAAGTCGATAATACTGATTAACGATTCACTTAGCACTCAGTCTCACCGTCCTTCCTTATTTCATGATCCTTCCTCTCGTGTATATAGTGTTCCACTTCGCGTAAAGAGTGGAACAGCTTCCAAGCGAGGATAACACCCACGATCTCCACTAGAGATATTAGTAATGACGCGCCGGCGACGGATGAACTAATAATCTTCGTATACACTGATGCCACTTTAGCACAGCCTAATCTTTCGTTGGCTTCTTTATCGGTGAAGTCACAGGTTGCTCTATAGTAGCTGTCCTGACAACAGGTCAATGGAAGATCGTTTCTCCAGCTCCTGTAGTCCCTAGCGTCGTTGGCTCCACAGCATCTTAGTTTCCTCTCGATTCTTCCAAAAGCCTTGAACACATCGGGGTTGGATTGAGAATTGTAGTAGCCGTCGTAAACAGTGTCCTTGACGAATCTGTCAGTATCTTCACCATCGACGTACACGAAGATCAAAGTCGCGGCGATGACTTGTCCAATGATGATCAGGATCAAAAACAGTCCATATATCCCGAGAAGGCCCCTGCTCTCCCTGTTCGCTCCACACCACCCACAAAAAGCCACCATCATGACGAAGAGTCCGAGTAGGATGAAGAGCCATGGCGCGACTTGAGGCCAATAGACCCTGTAGTCCAACAAGTAGTGGTTGCTATTCCTTAAGCTGACGAACTCTTGTAGCTGCACAAAGAACCAAATCCCCGTCGCTGCTGTGACGAGCCCAAACACAGCATACACTATGTTCATGACGTACAACACACCCTTGATAAGCTCGTCCTTCCCCATGATTGTGGGTGAAATCAACCGTGCACCGTGAACGTTGACTACCGAATGAGAGGCAAGATAATAATGCCATGTATTTTATAAACTCCTGCGCAACTAAGTGGGACGATTAATAGTGACGCGACGACGACGACTTTACAATCTCTACGATCTACGCGCTGTAGATAAGTTAATGTAATTGGAATCATTTAACACTTAAGTACTCAGAATTTAATATACACTTGTTAGTTAATTTTAATTGGGGTAATTATGCAGTGTTTTGTGTAAATTACAAAGGCGATAGGAATGTTTTTAGACGTGATTTTTATTAATGAGTTCGGCGTTAGTCATTTAGCTGCGCGTTGAATAAATTAGCTCTGCGGTTACCTGAGATTTGAAGTGTGAATCACTTGCTAACAATTGTTGCGGTACACAATTTATGTTCCAACTTCCATAAATAATTTATAATGTTTGTATGAGTATGTGATTCATTCAATGTAGATAACGGTACTTGTAATTTTTTCTAAGGAACAAAATGTATGATGTTCTTTGTTTTATTTTGACAAAAATATAGTATACGTTTTGCTTGAATAATTAATATAATATGTGTTTGATAAATCACTTAAATTTACTAGTTAAATTATGTAAATCATAATACTAGAAGATAATCAAATCATACTACAAAACATAAAATGAACTTACGACATTTCTTACACAACGAGGATTGTAAAGACTTAATTTATATCATTAAGCAGCCTATTTAAGTTGTTTCAGTATATATCAAAAACAAACAACACATGACACAGAAATTCTTTAACTTAGCCTAGATTAACACTGATCCACTACAAATTAATGGAAGTAAATAATTACACAATATTTTGTTTACTTATAATATATCTAGAAGTAAACATTAAAAAAAACTATTTTGCACCATTTTACACTCATAGCACCACACTAGCATTTTCTTTTGTGTGGTATGTATATTAAACACACAAAGGAAACAGGAAAAGAATCTATATTCATCATTCAGATGTATGTCTAACCGAGGATCGAACCCGGAACCCACTGTGTGACAGACCGGTATGGTGATCGATTCGCTACGCGGGTCGTTAATTAAGCACTTTATTTTTATTTCATTATAAACACGCAAATTCATTTTCCATAATCAGCCACGAAATCGCCACGACTCCGACTACCGATACGACATACCAATCGTCTCATGAGGTGTAAACAAGCATTTTTCTACGTGATTTAACGGCGCTAGAGCAAGTTTTATCGATGACACATTACATTTCCATACCCCAGTGTGTATTTGTTTCATAATACTGACCATGCTATGGATACGCAACTTGTATCGGACTAGAGTTTGTATTGGTCGATTGGAAAAGCTCGAACCGGTGGCCCTTGACACATTTTTTTGGTATTTGAAAAGAATCTCGTTGCGAAACTTGGTTAATTGACTTAAAACTGCGAAGTTACGTTTGATACATCGTAGATAGAAAACACTTATGGAATTCGCAAATTATTTTTTATAAAATAAACTAGCGATCTGCCCCGGCTTCGCACGAATGTAATACTATATAATACTAAATATACTACTTAATGTCCTAATATAAAATATTCACAGCTTTTTGTCATTAGAATGTGTTTATTTACGACATCACAATAGAAACCTCTAAAATTATCAGTATTTCTCTACTATGCAAGTATCATACATAATTATAAACCTTCCTCTTGAATCGCTCTATCTATGAAACCGCATCAAAATCCTTTGCGTAGTTTTAAAGATATATCCATATAAATAGGAACAAACAGACAGAGGGAAGCGACTTTGTTTTATGCCATATAGTGTACCCCACAACTTACAAACTGTCATTTACAATATTTTTTCTTACACTACCACCGGATCGGAAGACCAGACCGGATAGGTAGAAAAAGATGCTGCCGGAGTCGAATCACAAAGAGGTTTTGCCATCTTTTACCACCTTTTAAGAAATAAGGTCCACTTAATCATAATCATTTATTGCTCATCATGCTCACGGACTAGGTGGTACAATATTTATTTGTGCGCGCATGAATAACCCCGTTAGGGCATTGCAATGTCAAGGAGGACAGATTTATTATATGCATCGTTACAATAAAAAAAAAACTACCATTATAGTCCTCGGAAGTAGCAACGCATCTGTGATCTTCAAATAGAATCTTTGTTCTGTATAAAGTTGCTTACAGATGTCCATGGGCGGCAGTAACCACTTACCATCAGGTGGCCTGCAAGCTCGTTTGCTATTTCCATGAGATATAAAATAGATATATGATGTGCTTGTTTGCTCCACGGTGTGGAACTGCTTCAAGCTAGAAATAGATGTGGCGGTGGTACCTACGCGTCTATGTATAGGTACTCGTTCTAGCACCAAGGGCTCAAGTTTTCTTCCAAAAGTATTACTTATAAATTTCTAACCTATCCGTAATTTTATAATGTAAAATGGAAATAATAAACAAGTTATTTAAAAACCTTATATTCTTAAATGCAGAACATTTTAATACAACAATTAGTCTAATTACTAACTATATGTACATTTTATTAAATAATATATTGTGATGAGTTCTTAAACTTACAAAGTAATTAAATAAATTATAAAACTTAGCTAGTACCTATATTATGTATACATTTATTATTTTTTTAATGAAATTAATATCAAAATCTTTATAAAATATGACTCAGTGCATGTGTCATTAATCAAAACACTCATTGATAAATTGCTTTTAACATTAAAATCTAATTATCGTGAAAAAAAATTGGTTTAAATATAAACTTTCAAACTGTGATTTTAATACGATGGTTTTCTTAAAGCAGATGCGGGTTCGATGCCCATTCAGGCAGGTCGTAATTAATTTAGGATTTCTTCAATGCCTGTGTGATTTTGTACTGCATTGATGCGAAAGACTGAATAAATATTGAGTTTTATCTGAAGTTGATCCCAGATGCAATGTAACTAATTTTAACTGCTCTATGAGTACTAAGTTGGGATATCTTATACCAGGCGTCTGCCTTAAAATAATCTTGAATCAACATAAGGCGCTACACTAATATTAAACAGAAATTGTGATGGCAATGATGCCCCGCAGTCGAACCTTAAAAAGTATATATTCTTTAAAAATACAATACATACAATGTGTATTTAAATTCTCACTTATCTAAGTATTTTAAAGATTTTTATAACAATCAGTTGCCATACATTTCAAAAATACGTGACATTAGAACATAATATTATCAATGTAGATAAATAAGATCTATCTTCATATCTAAAATTAAAAATATATATTTGTTAACGAAGATGTTTAACAACAAACAAATAACTGTCAGTATGACACAGTTTCCATTTATGTTCTACTTTTGGTCTACATGCTAAAAATGTTCTTGAGATGACTCAGGATTCATTAACTAATCGTCGCTCATATCAAATAGTTAATAAACATTTCTTAATGACTTAACAATTTTCCTAATATTTCTTAATTATGCGTCATCCAAACTAGTACTAAAAGTAAGTTTAGTAATATTTGCTTAATAAAACGCTTGGCCTTTTTTCCTGTCATGCATGTCCCACCCACGCATGTTTGAATTAACTCACTGAATTCTCTTCTTGACACGCATACGTAAAGGAAAAATAGGTATATACGATACGATAAGGTGCAATTTGCACGGATACGGGCCAGATCCGCTCACGCATTTGCCCGCGTGCCAGGAAAAAGCACTATTACTGTGTGATGAAACGCACATATTAAACCGGTGGGTACGAAAATTTGCACCATACCATGTTACATTTTACCATGGTATTTTGCACAAGATCCTTATTTACTGTTTATAAACAATGAATAAAAATTTTTGGAAATAAAACACCTAAAGGGTTGAATAGAAGATAAAAGGAATTCAAGTAATTTCGATATAACTCAACACGCAATATTAACCTTGTATTAATATTAGTTTCGTAATGACACTATTTAAAATATTATCAAAGTCATCTTACAATATTATTGCAAATACTGTCTGGCCTTTAGTAACATATTCATATGCGTGAAGCCAATCTCATGTCCACAGCTTAGTTCACAAAATCTTTGTTGCGCCCTAATCTATAAATTAATAATGATACATGACATGAAGATTCAACTTTTTATATTAGACCGTTTAAAGAAAAGTCACACATAATTTTTCATAATACTACATTAATAATAACTAATTAAAGTGTAGAACCATTTTTTGTTGCACTCTGTCGTATACGCAATTTCACGAGTGTCAAATTAATACATCAATACATATATAATGAAAGTTCTGCGTCCGTATATTGTAACTATATACAAAAAATATTCGAAGGAATGTAATAAGTGTTAAGGAATAATGTAAATTACTATATTTTTTCATGTTTGTCTGTATTTGCGTTTAAAACATATGAAAGTAAAGTTATTCAATTTTATCCAAATGATTAAATATTTATAGAACTTGACAGTGGTAACTTTTCACTTTATTTAAATATTTTTAAACGCATGTTAAACCACGGGGCACAGCTAGTAGTTATGCATACTTAAATCCACCGAAGAGCAGTTATGATGAAGAATAGATATTTTTCTTTTTGTGTTTTGGAGGCTACAACTAGCTTATAACATATTATCAAAAATCAGGTAACTAATCGAAAATATATAAAAAGACGTTACTGATAGATATGTATTAAATATACTAATTTCTTCAATGTTATAGTAAAATTATTGTATTCCGTGAACAATCTGTTTCAAAATCTCAATATTGACATGGTAATAAATACTATTCCATCAGTGACGTCCTTTAAATATATGTTTCTTGACTAAAATATATTTACATCAGTAGTAGAGAAGCTAAAAGTGTTACAAACTAGAATATGTCGTAACATTTTCACACTTGTCGTAAATTAGGCACGCCGATCCAAACATCTATTGTAAACTAACCTCAATACTTAGGTTACACAATAATCGAAATAACATGCCATTTGTCTGTACAATGTGTAGGTAGAGTACTGAATTCACGAAAACAATATAAAAGACTATATATAATGAGATATATAGTATCTAGTTTGTCATCTACGCAACAATTGTCAGATATTTTGATTTAATAGAAATATCAAATATCAAATTATCAAAACATTTGAAATTATTAAAAAATCCCTCAGGCACAATAAAATATTTTTAAAGTGTATACTTTTTTTAAATTTGCAATTATTTTATTAGACGGAACAGCTTCTTTTAAATAAGTTGTCGAAGCAAATGACAGCTAGCAAGAAATTGTAACACTTTTTGCTTATCACATTACAAAGAACTGTCTACTTTGTAAATTTCCTCAAGATTTTCCTCTAAAGGAGGAAATCGTCGTTGATTCCTAATGCACTTGATATCACTCCTACGTCACAAAGAAAAATCCAATTAACTGGGTTATTCGGCTTGCCAGAACTGAGAATTGAATTTCTACCAACTAGGCTATCACGTCTGACTACCCAAAAAGGAACCTAGCTGTCATCCATCCAAAGCCTTACCAATATTGGTCCTAAACACAATAAAACTAATACGGCCGGTATGAATAGTGCATGCAAACACCATGTATGTACTTGATTTAAAGGGGTCTAAATCTATTGTCCTTTATAAATTAATTCAAAAATGGTTCTAATATACTGTATCTATATTTCTCTCGCTCGTTCTCTTTATTATGTAAGCGAGATGGATAACTAAGTATTAGGTGGGTGTTCAATGCAAACGATCTTTTCTCAGTGAATCGATTTTCTTTCATATCCTTCACGAATATGAATTTGAGAATCACAGCTAAGTGTGGTCGGATTTAGTTAACTAAGATATAAAAATAACCTTTTCTATATCAATAACTCAGATAGGATATATCGCACGCTGAGAATAAAAAATACCTAATTACAAAATTGCATACGCATTTTGGAGTTTCTCAAAATGCGTAGTTATTAAAGGGACGTCATATTTATATTTATCCTTTTATAGCACAAAAACATCTTTTGATTCGCTGGATATACATTTATTAATAGTTTCAAGTACTTAAACTCAAATTCCTAAAATGTCGAATTGAAACTCTTTCATTCTCACAGTGCGAAAATAATCCCCTGTATTGTTTAACTTAGAACTAAGCCGTGAACTACATTTATATAAACCTCAGAGCACACAGTCACACTTTACGGCACTCGAGTCTATAGGAATGTCTTCGGAGATCCACGTCTTTGGTGTAGTTGGAGCGAGTCACCAGACTTCAGAAGATGCCTGGAAAGAGAGAACAATATATCAATAAGATGCATCTATGTACATAATAAAAGTAAATGAGTAACTATGCATCTAATATATAGTTTAAACTCAATACGTTCTTATTTAACGTGAACAATACCGGTATTCAATTCGTATAGCTCACTAGGGAAGTATTTTTGAAAATTTTCCCCCAACGGTCTAACGAAATACAAGCACATTTTTGTGCCTAGGAGCATAAAATTTTGTACAGAATTTTTTTATATAACATTCATCCCCTAGGGGGTAAGATAGACAAGACATTATTCACAGTGTACTTAATTATTAAATTTCATTTTTATTCTTTAGCTAAAATTAATTAATACCTAGGGACATCATGAATTAATGAAGAAACACACAAAATTAAAATCTATTTTTGTTTGATAAATATGTATTTGTAGACGAGTACTAATAAATATTTGTCAAAATAAAATAGTTTTTTGTTCACACAAATTGGTGTTATGTGAACAAAATCAATTGTTTTCAAACCGTACATAGAGCCTGCAACAAGGTTCCGATGAACTCTGTTACAGGAACTTTGATGATGTCAAAATAAAAAAAAAATAACGCTTTCTACACTGTGGTGCTACACATTACGATTTTCTCCTGTGTCGAGCGTGTCATGGACACACAAATGAGAAACAAGACGAATACACAAACACCTAAACCCAGAACAGAAATCTAAATTCATCATCACATTTCTGTATGTCCGGAGATCGAACGCGGGTCCCACTGCGTGACAAACCGGTGTGGTGACCGTTGCGACACGTGGGTCGTCAATTATACACATTATCGTAGAACTACACTTAAACTTCACTTCATTTTAACATACATTACCGTGATAGTATATTTAAACTTCAATTCACCTTCTATAAAAATCATCACGGTAACAAAAGGATAAACAAAATGACTTCATGGCATAGGTATATGAGTCACCATACGTCAATACGTAATCATGGGAACCGGTGTAATTACGTATTATTATGGACATTGTGCGAAATGTGTAAGAAATTAGTCATTTTATCACAAATGGACAATGAATTTAGCAACTTGTGATTCACTGCCTCATTCTCTGAGGGCTTACTAAGTTAGTTATGAACGATCAAAAACAAAGTTCCACAAAGAGAATTGCTAGCAATTAATAAGACAGTTATGAAAAGAAAGGTATTTATTTTGCGCGTACGGAAGAACTTATAAATTGTCAGTTACTATATTTTTTTGTACTAACTATCGGATCGAAACACGACCTCAAGTGAGAAATCCGGCAAGAAGCTCAACGACTTTTTTTCTTTGTTATCAGCATTATTTTTTCTTTTTTTACTTTTATTTATGGTTAAATGTTAGTACGCATGTCCATTTCTTAGGCACGCGCTAGTGCCCATACAGCTTGAAAGATTGTGATGTGTAACATATCATTAGAATCGTATCAGTTTACAGAGTGACATGGACTATACATTTTTTAAAAGGGAAGGGACGAGTTTTTTATTATCGCGACAACATGGGTATCAAATGAAAGCTAGTAAATAGACCATTCTAAAAATATTCATATCATTTTTAATTGTCTATTTTGCCTAAAAGTCATATAAAGCGTTAAATTATGTATTGCTTTTTATGCATGTCCATGTTAAGCGTTATATAAAGTTTTGTAATCAAACTTATCTTTTGACGACCGTTCACCGTACTGGCAGACCAGTACGGTGAACGAATCGGAACTCACTGCGTGTCAGAACACGCAGTGGGTTCCGGGTTCGATTCCCGGCCAGAAAGAAATATGAATGATGAGTGTAGATTTCTGTTCTGGGTCTGGGTCTTTGTGTATTTGTCTTTGTGTGTCCATGGCGCCCACGACACAAGAGAAAATCCTAGTGTGGGGCTATGAGTGTAGAAAGCGTGTCATACGTATATAATAAATGAAAGGTACACGTATCAAAAAACGTAAACGTTAATCGTTTCCAGATAAAAAACACGTCCGAAATTCACTGATATTCGTGTGATTTAATCAAACGTTTATCACCACAACGGTTTCTCACAATGTTCATTTCCGAAGTATGTACAGAGAATGCAATAACAATGATATAATAGGCAGGTGGATCTATTGTACACACGATTACATAAGTGTGTCACGGCGGACTAACATAACCATCCTAGTACATGCATCGAAAAACTTGAGAGGCGTTTAACAATTGTCATTGTTGATATAAGTATATTTATTTAAGAGCTAAGTATTTTTCTGATATAAATTTAGGAAATTTATGTGCGTCCATTTGTTATATGGCAACTGTAGTCTATGGCAATTTGTAATGAAACCCAGAAAACTAATTTAACGTAAGTGTGTTCACAATCAGACCCGTTAAAGATCGAGAGGGAGGTAATAGGTGAATTGGGAGTCTCAGCGCCAGCATTACAAGACCAAAATTTAACACGTCAAAATCCACATGCTCCAAGAATTCAAGCACATATATATCAAGCTATTAATACATAAAAATGTGGTAATGTTTGTTTGTTACCTAATCACGCAAGAACCACTGGTCTGATTTACATGTAATTTTGCACTATTTAAATATGACGACTTTTTACGTCCTCTTGCAAAGCACTTCTAGTTACGTATAAAAATACTGAGCTATGACAGACAGACAAACAACAGAACCTTAGTTATACCGTTTTTACCATTTGATTAGGGAACCCTGAAATCTATCTAGCACAGTTAACTCCTGATTTATATGCATAGTTCTCGGATCTTTAAGAACATGAGTTCTATGCCTCGTACAGATTAGGAAACGTTTGACGCAATGCTTACGTAAGTGTGTCATGGATATTAACATAGTTAAACGAAAATACTTGATAACTAGCGAAGGTATATGAGTTATATAATATGGACACCATAACTCTCTGTTTGAAGTTTGTAAAACTGTTGATTGAAATACATACCTATATGAAATGAAATATTTTTATTTTGCATAGGCTTACGGATGCACTAACTATTGTCAGTTACAATTCTATCTTACGCTACCAGCAGATCGAAATACGACCTCAACTGAGCAGAACCGGCAAGAAACTCAGCGGGTTTC
Organism: Cecropterus toxeus; assembly: GCA_018249875.1. NCBI lineage: Eukaryota > Metazoa > Arthropoda > Insecta > Lepidoptera > Hesperiidae > Cecropterus > Cecropterus toxeus. The sequence continues at coordinate 294 of DWNE01001148.1, read as the reverse complement.
TCTTTTTTTGTATTAATTTGTATTTTTTTAACCATCTTATTTATTATGATCTTATAATAATGCTTTTTTTACACTCATAGCGCCACACAAGGATTTCTTGTGTGTCTTGGACGTACATAAAAAGCAATACATAAACACCCAGAACAGTTTTCTTATTCATCACTAGCTGAACCCGCGGTTTCACCCGCGTTTAAAAAAAGTAATGTGACATACATATAACCGAACGTTTTTTGACTCAAGCAACGACTCCACAATCCAATTTGATACCTACTTTATACACGATATACCTTCCTC
>DWNE01001147.1:0-23316 GCA_018249875.1 Cecropterus toxeus | reverse complement strand
TAGGATTTTCTCCTGTGTCGTGGGTGCCATGGACACACAAAGACGAATACACAAACACCCAGATCCAGAACAGAAATTTAAACTCATCATTCATGTTTCTGTCTGGCCGGGAATCAAACCCGGGACCCACTGCACGTCACGGTACGGTCACCGCTCGGCCACGCGGGTCGTCAAATACTATAGCATTACCCCCATATCTACATGAAGTTGATAAAGAATAAAGTTTCTATCCGAAGTCAATCACAGACGCATAACCACACCCTTCCACCGAAACGCAAGAACTGCTTAGCGCTCGAACTAGATGTGACGGTGGTACGTTCTCAGTCGAACGATACTCATTATACCTTTTCAAATGTATTAATTAAAGGTGGCAAAGCCAAAATAGTTCGACCGGGGAAGCACCACCGCCACTCCTATTTCTTGCGTTCCTGCGTTTCGGTAAAGGGGTAGTAGCCGGTTCACTAATATATGAGGCGGCCATCTTAGTCCTCGGAAGTAGCAAAGCATCTGTGATCGACCTCAGAAAGGCCTCTGTTTTATGTGAAGTTGCTCATAGATGTCCATGGGCGGCAGAAACCACTTACCATCAGGTGGACTGCATGCTCGATCTTAATGCATAAAAAACATATTTACTATCTTTACTACATCTAAGTAGAACAAAAACACGTCTTTCAAATATTTTATAAGACATCATAGAAAATAATAAAATACAGTAGTTTCTACGAGGGGATAACCCTCGTTCGCAATTTGCATAATGTCGGCGTGTTCTCCAAAGAGGTGAAAAGTAACATATGACTTACAGGAGGTGATGTATCGGAAAAATTTAACAAGGGTTTTATCTGGATTACTATGAGGGGTAAGTGCTGAATAAGCACTCTGCCTTTATACGAAATGTCTTGACTGATTTTTATTTCAGCCTTTTCCTATACATTTTTATTTATAGTCTCTTCTAAAATCAATACATTACAGTACAATCAAAAGAGTTTAATGGAAAATAATGTCGCATAACATATCATGTTTTATGTTACGTTAGTTACGTAAAATACGAGTATTTAAATATAAAAAATAGTAATACGGCTGACGAAGGGTAATGATCTTAGAGTGTATGTATGTTTGACTGTATTATGTATATCCATTTCTTTGGAATGCGGTACAGCCCAAACAGCTATACAGGTTGTGACATTTCATTTGAATACTTTCAATTTATAGAGTGACAAAGTCTACATAAATGTGTCTGTTTTTTAAATAACGTGTAAATAAGGAGAAAAGGGGAAACGGACAATTGTTTTATTATCGTGACAATATGGATATCAAATGAGAGCTATTAAATTGAGCATGTCAAAAATATTGTAATACTCTTATGTATATTAATTATTATGATCCGGTGGTAGTGTAAGAAAAAAATATTGTAACTGACAATTTGTAAGTGCGCCCGTAGGCCTATGCAAAATAAAGACATTTCATTTCATTTCATTATAACGAAAACTTATTAAGCTTATTAAGAAGAAAACTAGTTAATAATAATAAGAAAACTTATTAAGAAGAATAAACTGAAACTGAAGGCAATCAATCGTTTTTTCACAGTCAGTTTTTGTTTTATTCTTTTTAACAATGTTACCTGTCATTGTATACATTATTAAATTTTTAGATTGATAAATGAAACGCCCATTAATGGTTCAAAATAAAAATTCGTAAACGTGCCTTTTTATACAAATACTAAGAACTTAAAGCACCATTTACCTTCTTCATTACATTAGAATAAATAAATAAATGTGCAAGTACGAGTCGAAGTCAAACAAAGAAGATTTTTACCTCAAAAAATAAGCAGTGTATTTGTTATTTAAGTACATGTTTACGGTTTCGATATTTTTCAGAAAGGACCGATAACAAAGTGTTTTTAAGATACGAAATCCTTAACTAACATTAAGAACCGGCACGTAACACTTAGATGGGTTACTTATACCCTCAATTTCAATTCCAGATGATAATACCGAAAGCACTTGAAGAAAATATATTAGTCTACAATGAAAATCCAAAAAGACCATTAATTATCCAAACATCCTTAGATAGCATCCCCTTTTAATCTTTCCAATGGGCTTAGCGAGGTTATAAAAAGCTTTAATTTTTTATAATATTCTCCAAGTGTGGAGCGAGAAATTTAATTAAATCTCTAGATTGGCCATTAAGATTATGAAAGCCGCGGTCCGCTTCAACTCCTATGATAAAATTACTACGCCGAAAATCAAATGTGAAGTACAACTCAAAAATCAATAAGTTTTCAACTAGATGTATAGGGTGTTAGGTTAAATATACATATTCAAGCTCCTGATAATTAACAGCCAAGTGATTAAAAAATAAAGTTTTTGTATGTACGTGTTACATTAAAATAAACTGTAGACATAAACCCTATGAACAGGTTGTAAAATGCCCCCAACGTTCCCATACGAATTCGTCCTATAAAGTTGTAATAAACAAAGACGTTTAGTCTTCAGTTGTTTATGTTATAGTTATGGTTTAATAGTTAAGGTGGGTTTTTAAACGACTTCGAAAAGGATGAGCTTATACGTTCGACTGTATGTATTTTTATATAGTGTTTGTTTGACCGCGTATATAAAAATAATATTACAATATAATATGTATTTTTGTAATCACTATTGAATACCTAATTTACATTTATTACCCATATTGTTATGATAATATGTCGTTTCTTCACCCCGTCACTCAGCAATCTAAGACAATTCCAATGACATGTCATATCTCACAATCGGTGAAGCCGTTTGGACTGTAACGGGTGCCAAAAAATGTTGACTTACATGCATACAAATATGTACATCGTTATGTCGAAGGCCTCCATCAGTAAATTTGAAATTATATTATTATACATATTTTAAGCCAAGAACCGAATACTAAAAAAATAAATTTACCTTCCACACTATATACAAATTAATATATGTACTGGTAAGTATTAATGCAATAATACAATAACATAATAGTGTTCAAAGAATGAATTAAAAATAATAAAATAACAACATATATTTTTGTTATCCGATAAATCATAAACTCAAATTATATTCTATTCATCAATCAGATGCAGACTCTTCAATGCTGCGATGTGTGACATAAACATTAGGCCAGCTGGATTCTTATAACATTTACTTAATGGCTGAATAGTAACATCTGCAAGCAATACAAATATAAACTATTATTCATGACTTTTTATACTGTGCATGTATTTTTGTATAATTTTCACGTGACGTACATATTTCTGTGACACATATTTCTAACGTGAAACAGTTCTAGGATTTCGCATGCAGGGTGTGGTTGCCGGGTTACTTATATATGAGGCAACCATCTTAGTCCTCGACAGTGGCAACGCATCTGCTTGCAATGAAGTTGCTTACAGATCCATGGGTGGCAGTAACCACTTACCTGCATGTTCTTTTGCTACTTCATTTATATAAAAACAAAATAACAATAGCATCAAATAGATTTAATAGTTATTTATTTAAACTAATGGTAAGTTACCGTTGACTTTGCAATGGTTAGCATATGCATCTGTAACCATCGCTATATAAGTATTTGTCTAACCTGTAATCGGTAAAAACATGCGTGATGCCTTTGCGAACTAAGTTAGAGTATCTCGGATAATTAAATCCACCACCCCCTTAAGACCAGAATATGACGGAATCGAGCCATTAAGGATTCTACCACATCCATAATATTGCATTGAAGACCCGCGTGGCAGTGCGGTCACCATACCGGTCTACCACGCAGTGGGTCCCGGGTTCGATTCCCGGCCAGACAGAAATGTGAATAATGAGTTTAGATTTCTGTTCTGGATCTGGGTGTTTGTGTATTCGTCTTTGTGTGTCCATGGCGAGCACCACACAAAATCCTACTGTGGGGCTATGAGTGTAGAAAGCGTTTATGTTTACATTATTTAAATAAGTCGGTTACAAACTAAGGTTAGGTTAAATTAGTAAGGTAAAGTTTATGACCCTGTAGCCTCGACCAGAAAAGGACTACGGTAACTCTTGCCTGTCGTAAGAGGCAATTAAAATGGTGCTTCTTCTATGAATAAGTCATAAATTTTATGGATTAATACAATTTTATCTACTACAACCCGCATATGCCATAACAAATGTCGGTAAATATAAGGGGCCTTACTGATTCTATAACAAATTACTTCTTCTACTTACTTTCTTAAATAAACACTATATACTCACTGACGCCGGCAACACAAGAAAACATATCAATATGACAATGATTTATCATCGGCCTGTAGGTGTAATCTATCATGTCACTTTCCCAAACCTGGGCACAAGCTGGGTCGTAAATATCCAGGCAGAACGTAGGGCACGTGTGGTTACAGGACTGATGTGACCCCATTATACTGAAGTCATAAACTCGCCGTCCGGAGTGCTGGATCTGTTCTATGTTGCATAGTTTATTTTGGACTTGTTTTATATCTAAAAGTCAATAAAGTTTTTAATAACTTCTGGATAGGAATTCCTGTTGTGATCATGAGAGTGTTGATATCTGCCTTGTCCCTGTAGTTCCGAGACCAAAATAGGGCTACGGTATCCCCTGCCTGTCGTAAGTGGCGACTAAAAGGGGGCTTCCGGAGTTGCGAGTGGTAAGATCGGAACCTCGTGCCACCCAGCCAAGCGATCCCGGAAAAGACGACAGCACGTGTGGTCGCATGCCGTGTAAACACCTGAAGACACGGTAAGCGTGAACGCTCTCCGGGAAAGAGCCCCAAAGGGGCATCGCGGTTGGAGGACACAGGTTGTGTTCCGTTGGAGATCCCGGAATCCTCCACACAGCGCTGAAGACGGCCACCAGGGGGTTTTAGTGCGGTAAAACTCCCACATCACCCGGTGTTGCTGCCACGGCGTCTGGTATCATTTGAAGGTTCCCCCTCGTAATAAAAAAAGTATTTATCTGCCTAAACAGGGTCATTACCCAAAACTCTCTTAGTATCATATAATTTGCTTTCTTTTTACTTACATGGATATTTTAAATTTATGTATTGTAAATATTATCCATTTTTTTTAATGTTAAAGTCTAGTCTTTCCATGTCCCTATCGAGGGTCCGAGGTTTAAATAATTGGCACACACATGTAATTATTCAAGATTATGTGCGTAGAAATTAATTATCACACATTACGGCGGTAACGAAACCATCGTGAGGAAAAACTATATGCCTGAATGTTCTTTAAATATAGTTATCTAGATTCGTACCAAACCATTCTTACAGCTGAGCGTTTATCATCTTTAAAGATTTTTATATCAAGCAATGACCTTTTGCAAAATATAAATGGAACATAGTAAACATCAACGTAACAACTGAACATAGCAGTACACAGCAAAGCAAATGAATTTCGTTGATAAGACATTTTAGATATTCCAATACATAAAATAAGTATCCCCTTGTAAAATAAACAATGCTAATGCTATGATTCTCGTAAAAATATATCCGTAATATATTATGTAATACGGATATACGAAAAAACTTACAAAATTAAAATGATTTCCATGAAAAAGAATTAGAAAATTTAACATTCATAAAGTCGTCCAATTTCAAAGAATCGCTTTGAATAAATAGTCGGCCACAAGAAGCCAAGTATTACGGAATCAGTGTGCAAAAATCCTATGATTATGTAAATCAGGTTCGCAAACTTCATCTCGTCTAGCATTAGCATAATGACCAACCCACGAGAGACTCGAGACGGCATCTGATCTTCTTTAAATGGCATACATTATGGAACTTCTTGATGATCGAAGAGCCGTCTTTACTGGCCAGTCCGCACACCGGATCGAAGAAGTTTGAACATAATCTGGCGTCGCAGTTTTCTTTGGCGGTGACAGTTAATACTGGAAGTATGGTATATTTATAGTTCTCATTTTTATTATTATTATAAGGCTTCTTACGGCTTTTTTGATTCTTGCGTTTCGGTGTGGTGGCCGGCTCACATTTATATGGCGTACATCTCTGTCCTCGGTAGTAACAACGCATCTGAGATTTATTTATGTGTCTTTATCAATCCATGGCTGCTGTTAATATTAACCATTAGATGCATGTTTGTTTGCTACTCAATCTTGTAAAAATAAATACAATAAAGTTGTAGCATTCATCTACTGAATATTAATATTTGTTATATAATTAAGGATTTTTGTTTTTAAAGTAAACCATTCAATAAAATTAACAACACTACAAGATCACAATTTCACTTATACTAATAATAACAAACTCACGTTGGAATAAGCAGAACACACCTACAGTTCTAAGAGCAAAAATCATTTTCAATGTATTCATTAATTACATTGCAAGCATAATGAATTCGTTTTTACGAGTATGAATCTCTTTTCACTGCAACCACGTTCAAACAACATCTGACCCGCAATTGTAGACTATTAAATTTGTAATTAAATTCCCATTTTACAACCTGTGTAATTTCTGCGTAACATTTCTTTTAAGATAACGTAGTGTCGTCGTGTCCGCGTTGTAACGTAGTAATATACAATTTGAGATACTAAATTTTAGACAGCAGCAGCATCTTCCTGTGTCACATCAACACCGTCAGTGGTCACCAGCACGCATTCCAGTTGTGTTAACTATTGGCAGACAGGCCTTTTTTTTGTTTCCGAGGGGGAAACCTTCAAAACGTACCCGACGCCGTGGGAGTGACGTCGGATTATGTATGATTTTTACCGCACCAAACCTCCCCCCGGTGGCCGTCCTCAGCGCTGTGTGGAGGACTCCGGGATCTCCAAAGAAACGCAACCGGAGTCCTCCAAGCGCAATGCCCCTTTTGGGCTCTTTCCCGGTGAGCATATGCGCTCACCGTTCTTTCAGGTATTTACCACGGCACGCAACCACACTTACATAAAAGCTGTTCTAATACTTGATAATAAACTTAATTCCTTAGAAAACATCAACCGAATAGAAGATCGTTTAAATGTAAAAAGTATAGTAAGTGTCAAGTATAAAAACAACACAAATTATTTTTGCAAATATGGCAACCACCGTTACTTTTAATAAATTTTATCTTACTTTTGGACTATAACTGATATTAACCTGATGTTAGCCGTTAAAATTGCCCTTTAGTGCACATCAACATATTTTAATTATTTAAATACATAGGTACGTACTTTCTTAAACCTCAAAAACTGTTCTATTTATATTGCTTCTTTAATAGGATCACCGTGAATATGAATTTGGTTGTTGCGGTTATTCGATGGAGCGCATCTTTTATGTTTCTATAGACCACGGAATACAATTATATGACAATTTGTGGTACATTAGTACCACACGATAAACATTTATTGACATTATTGACAATTTTGGACCACCATTGGTTAACCACATTATTAAATCAAACAATGGACGATGTGACTACAATCTATTGTATCGAGGCTTCTGTTTTGTTTAATCAAATTTATTTTAACAAGAGGTTTTTCAAGCATAATTATACACCAACTGAGAGTCGAACCCGGTTCCGTCTCATATTCTATTAGCAGGATAATTATTTCACTGTTCAGTTATATATTACTACGATATTTTACTTAAATTTTCTTTAAAAATTCTCAAATGAATTTACTCTTAAATAAACTTCGTTTAATATTAAATTTTTACTAAGAGAAATTTAAATTTCAGCTTACAAAGCTTAATAAATCAGCTGAAGAGTTTTGCACTCTAATTCTTTATAGGATTAAGGGACATGATATTTATCTTTCACCTTATTTGACTTTTATTTTAATTTAAACATAATATTACTTAAATTTGATGCGAAGACAAGATAAAAAAAAATATCCAATTACTGAAATTAAAAGTGGAATGTTTTTTTTTTTTTTAAGAATGAAGTAACAAACGAGCATGCAGCCCACATGATGGTAAGTGTTTACTGCCACCCATGGACACCTGTGAACAACTTCATATACGACAGGGGTTCTATTTGAAGTCGATCACAGATGCGTTGCTACTTCCGAGGATTAAGATCGTCGCCTCATATATAAGTGAGCCGGCAACCACACCCTTCCACCAAAACGCAAGAACTGCTTCATGCTAGAAATAGGTGAGGCGATGGTACTTCCCCGGTCGAACTACACTGGTAAACCACCTGGAAAAAGAAAGAATGTAAATAAAAAGAAAGAATTCTAAAAATAATACTAATCTTCTATACAGAATTGTCTTCAGGCTTGATTAAGACTCAAAATCAGTGGCTTAAGAGCTGGATCTTACATTACCCGACAAATATATATTTACTTAATCAGAATATATGGTGTATCTTGAGAAAACAGGCGGGGCAGCTATTTGGTAACGGAAAAACAATTTATTCAAACGAATAAATTAGTCAAAAAACCCGCTTTCCATACTTATGGCTCAACACTAGATTTTCTCCTAATCGTAGATGCAAGGACCATACAAAGATGAATATACAAACACCCAGAACCCGGGTTCGAACCCGGAACCTACTGCGTCTGCGAGTGTATTTTGGCACGATCAAAACTTATCATGTATCATCATCTATCGCGCATTTAAGTTTGTTTCATAAAATTCCACAAAAAATATTTGGAAGACTAATGCACTAATTTCATTTTTTGCATCAGACAAGGCCGTTGGTACGTCATTCAGCCACTCAAGTAGCTGCTAAGAGCCAGCTCTTCGTCATGGCTGTGAAACTCACGATGTTTTGAAGTGCTTTCTACAGAGATTAGTCACTTGTACGTGCCCAAACTAAGATTCTGTATATCACAAGTGCATTCACGAGATACTCTTATTGAAATGTTTTTCAAAGAATATCGCCCTGAAGTTGTGTCTTTTTGCTTGACACTTTCTTGAAACAGTTCACGAGAATGTTTGCTTACATGAAAAATGTGAATGAAGACGAGACTTACAATAAAGTACCTTCAAAGTATGAATTGACTATGAAGCATTAAGAAGAACTTGGTTCTTGTATTTCTATTGCATTTCATAACATACTTTTTTATATAATTAAAGTAGGAAGCAGTCCATCTGATGGTAAGAGGTCGTTCAAATATTAAGCATCCCCCTCGTCAGCAAAAGTAAGCAAAGCTCTTACCCCTCCCCCCTCCATGTCACGTAAACATTGTTATATTCATTTTTCTTTTAATGTACTTTGTGTTTTTATTAAAAAACCTTATTTGGGAAAATTCCCAAAAATGCCTTTTGTTTTCAAACATATATGTGTGGGTTGCAATATGTGTAAAAAATACTGCTAACGTAATCACCATCTAGACCCCCTTCTATCCCATGTCATTAAAAATAAGCAAAGCGAAGTACCCCCTGCCCCCATATAGTGCTTACGTAGTACTCGAACGGCCCCTAAATGGCCACTGTAATCGGCCCTAGATAAGACTAGAGCCTTACGACAAGTAGTCCACCGATGCGTTGCTACCCCTGAGGACTACCTAAATAGAATGCCTCGGACTTATCCGAGGTAAGAGGACTGGTAAGGGAGAGATACTTATATCTCTCCCTTACCAGAACCTTCACACTGCTGTTATTAAGCAGAATAGGTGAGGCGGTACTTTTTAGAGTTTAACTATTATAGCAAACGAGCATGCAGTCTATCTGTTGGTAAATGGTTATTCCCGCTCATGGACATATGTAAGCAACTTCATACAGGGGTTCTATCTGAAGTCGATCACAGATGCGTTGCTAATATATAAGTGAGCCGGCGACCACACCCTTCCACCGAAACGCAAGAACAGTGTCACGCTAGACATATGTAGGTGTGGAGGTACTTCCCCGGCCTAGTTCGGCCGCCTTTGGTTCTACCGACTTGTGTGACTTGCACGGACGTTTCATTTAAATGTCCATCGGAGAGCGAAACCTCAATAACTCATTGACGGAACTCGTTGGTTCCACGGACCACAGTTTAGGATTCCCTGACTTAGACTTAGACTTAGAAATATGCGGTATATCGTCACGGGGAAAGTATTGTTTTTATTATAATTATGTATAAACGAATTTTTTTATTGATAAATTTACTTAGGCTGTTTTAAATACGCTTTGCGAGCGGTCGCCTAATAAGATTGCACAGTAATAAATCATTGAGAGTAATTTCATCGACACTATTTAAATGCTAATGAATGAATTTATTGATGAAGCCAATCATAGATGTTCGGTTTTAGCAAATGTGAGAAATTAATTAATCCTTCTAGCCAGCTACTGAATTATGATTTTATTGCTTTATAATGTTTATTCATTTAACAATTATAAAATAAAGTGGAGTAGTAAAATCGTTCAGTAACTGACAATTTGTAAGTGCCCCCGTAGGCCTATGCAAAATAAAGACTTAAAAACATTTTCTTTCATATTTACGAAAACCTTTTGATTTGAGCTTAAATGTTTTGTTCTAACGATTATAACAAATTAGTCTTGTTACTGAAGATTTGCTTCTAAAACCAGGAAGGTTAATAACTTCAGAGGCTACTGTTAAGAATCTCGAATTGCATACGATTAAATGTCGACGAATTTGGGGTCATATGATTCGTTTTGATGAGTTAAATATCATAATTTGGGTAATATGTAAACCCTGTTATAGAAGTCAGGTTTGTAGTACATCGTTTCAATGACTTCTTACATATAACTCGAGTTTTGGGTTATGTTAGTTATGTATAATTTATTTTAATGCGTGATATAGATTAAGATAGATATGTTAAGCTTTTTTAGTTTTGAAAAATAAATAAAATTATCACTAATAAAACCTTAAAACGCTCGATATCACTATAACTGTTATAAAATAATTAAATCAAGTTAAATTAATAACGACAAGAGTATCTACGTATTTTTACGTGTACCAATATATCTTATTACGAAATAAACCCAAATATATTTTAAGCAGGGGATGATTGATGCCTATGTTATTAATAAGCTTGTCACTCTTTTTATACCCAATGATTAATTCTTAACAAAAACGCTTTGATTAAATTACTTCAGAGTACACAAAGTAATTATTTTTCTATTTTGATTAAGTGATGAAAGCGTGTTTTTGATTAAACATTTTACACTTTAATAATAAGTTAAATTCCATCGCCCTTAAGGAATTTCTGCAACACAAGGCGACAGAGGAACGCAATTATAATTCTGTCTTCGCGCTGTTGACATCTTAGTGGTATAATCAAAATTGCTTCACATCTTAATAATGTTGCTAGATCTCAAACACTTCGCCACATTGGGGTGAATACATTCATAACTGTCACAGCACTAAGACATTGTGAATGCAAATAAATATTCGAATGTAAACAAATATTTTGTTAAAAATATTAAATACCGGACTGGTAAAAAAGTTTATGTTGTTTACTTTATGAGTCTTCGACAAAATAGGAGCATAAAGGTAAAATATGTATTATATGTATATAAAGTGTCTGAGTTGAGCTACTTATAGGTGCCTTGTTTAAATATTATTTAGGCTGTATTACTCTGAAAACTGAAAGGATTCCAGTGATATTCATATTTTACAATCCGTCAAGCTATTTCGGCTGTAGTGCATGCCAAGGAAATGGACGCATATACTTACACCCGAAAGTCAGTATCATCCTTCTAATTAATGGATCAATTAAAAAGAAATAAAATACGTTTAACTGTAGGAATGACTGTTTATATTTACTGTATAGAAAAAGACGCTTTCTACACTCATCGCCCCACACTAGGATTTTCTCCTGTTTCGTGGGTACTAAGGACACACAAAGACGAACATACAAACACCCAGATCCAGAGCAGAAATCTAAACTCATCATTCAGATGCCTGTCTGGCCGGGGATCGAACCCGGGACCCACGGCGCGTTAGATCGGTATGATAACCGCTCGACCACGCGGGTCGTCAAATATATAATGTATGTACGTTAAATAATAAGATTATGTTTCAAATATATTCTGCGAACTTTCATCATTTTACCGATGTCATAATTTCTGTTTTTATACAATTTACATTAACTTCCAATAATTATAATCACCTACCTAACATCTACTAGGAGGGTCACCCCAAGCCGCAAACTAAATGGACCGCTATAAGTCACTAAGCTATTTGCTAATGATGGTGATTGTGAGGATTTAACAATTTTACATAACAAAGGCTCTCTGTTTTATTGTTTTCATCGACGAATAGATACCTAGTTATGTAAAACAGATATGTTTCCTAGTAATATACGGATTTCTTTCTTGGTAGAACCAATGTATTTCGGCCGGGGAGGTACCACCGCCGAAACTATTTCTACCGTGAAGCAAGTCTTGCGCTTCAGTGGAAGGGTGTGGTTGCTGGCTCACGTATATATGAGGCGTCCATCTTATTACACGGGAGTATCAACGCATCTGTGATCGACTTCAGATACTATCCCTGTTCTGTATGAATTTGCTTAGAGATGTCCATGGGCAGCAGTAACCACTTACCATTAGATGGACTGCATGTTCATTTGCTACTTCAGTCTGATAAAAAATATGTTTAGTTGTTATTATTGGTAAGGCATCACAAGGTCTATCCTTCAAATAAGCAGTAAAAATAATCTAATTTTATGCATATCTGATAAAATCCTAAGAAAACTGGCAATGCCAAAAGTATATCTTAAAATACAAAAAATACGATAATGTTTTTGGAACTGAGACGAAATTAATTTCATTTTTGAGAAATGACTCCTATGAATGCAAATTAAGTGTCGCCTTCAAATTCTCTAGGGATCCTTTGTATCAATTTTTTGAAAGCATTGTAATGAAATTTATCTGGGCTCTCAGATATAATGAGACGAAAAATGTAAAGTAATATGAAATTTCTACTTCATTATCCATATACACAAAAAATAATACAAAGAAATTAATATTATGAAATAATATAATAATAAATAAAATGTTATTTGATAGTATAATTTAAAACCAACTGGAAAACCCTTAGCCAAAATTTTGGTATTCATTTTATTTCTTATTATTCACACTTTGTTTAACAAAGTAACATAGTAGGAATGCGAAAATATTTAAAGGCAACTAATCCAGTTACAAAAATAAAGGTTTTAGATATCCTTAATAATATTGTTACTTTTGGAGAAAATTCGAAAATTGAAATACTAAAATAGATTTTCCGCTCGTACTAAACTAGTGAGCTGGCTTCAAGTATACGTAATCACAAAGTATAGCTTAGCAGGCTATACAAAGGTACTCAGGCACTACAAACGCCACCGCTACGAGCACCTACTTGTGCTTGCTACGTCGTAGCGCATAACCACAACTTTGTGTAGCCGCTCGTAGAGGCTTAATTAACGTAGATGCATGTACCTTCGCATGCCACAAGTCCTTGTTACAGAAAATGGCTGGCGTAATTCGGTAACTATTAACAAGTAGAGGGTATTGTATATTGTGTAACCTATGTAAGGAACGTTAAAGCTATAATAGATAATACCAGTACAATATGGATAATTTAATTATATTTAATGTAAAGTAAAATTGTTTAATTAAGGCATAATGCATAAATGCTTCCACACAGTATAACGGTAATAATCACTCGGCTCAAGATCAAATCACTTTGTTATGCAAAGAGTTGCAGGTTAGATTCCCGGTTAAACACAATAATTTCAAAATGTTTTAGCGTGTATGTGTACACAATTCACACGAAATGTAAACATAAGTATTTAAATATAATAGCCCTGACCATGACATGAGCGTTAACGGCTGTACAGTTCTGTTCGATTTCAATGATCGTAATATGTAAGTAATATGCAAAATAATATATTGTTCCTCAGTCTTAGTTATATATCAAAATTAAGTAAAATTATAATTATTTTAATAAGCTGGGCTATATACTTTAACACTTTTCATACATATTCTGTGTATTTCAAAGCCGACCTTTCATGAGGACTTTGTAACTTTAACATTCATAATAATAAAATATTGGATTTAATTAATTACTTATTTATACATATTCTGTATATTTTAAAACGGACGTTGCATTAGCACTTTGCAGAAGTTTTACAAAAATTCTCTATCCGTTAGGTGAATCACGCTTTATAAAATTTAGCTTAAAAAATTTTAACAAAAACATTTCACCGACTTCCATGCCACAAAAAAGTAAAAAAAAAAATTAAATATATAGTGGTTTAGTTTATAACCAGTACATAGTACATAGTCCCGAAGTCGGCGCTCAACACACTTCGCTAAATGATGTCGAAACTATGTTCTACGAGTATATAATTATATGAGCGCCGACTCCGAAAAAAAAAACATACGTGACGAATAGATAACCTCTCTTCGGTCGAAGACGGTTGAAAATACATCCAATAAAGATTTGCCAGGAAATAAACGGAGGGGGAAGTTTAAGCGGATCCAGGCGTGACTTAATCCCACTAAAGCGGCTAAATGCAAGCTTGTAATACTCAGACGGGCAGTCTCACCGCATCTTGATTTAAGTTGTTAGTTTCACTAGACCATTAAGTATTATAACAATAGTGTTAACTTTAATCTCTGTTTTAACTATTTAGTATAGGATCCCGCTATAAAACGACCTTCATCGAACTAGTAAATGGATGAAAAGTATATCATAACCAATTAAATATGTCAATATGGTCAGCTCGGTGAAGTTCGTTCTAAAGCGGGATCTTAGGGTAATTGTATAGGGATATATACTTCGACAAATAGGAGACAAATTGTTTTATGAACAAGACAAAAAACCGATAGGGTTTTCTATCTATTAAGGATGCGAATGGTAACGAAAGGGGGATGCTTAATGCAAGCACTTAAGATCACTACTCGACATTGCTTTAGATATAAGAAAAAAAACCTTAAAATCTCAAATAAAAAAACTCAGCATCCTCTTTATTGCAAGCTCTTTTTCTACCTTATCTGGACAAGCTCATTCTTAGTCCACCATTGTATGCTTTTATACCTATACATATAACTTATTTTTATTTGGTAGGAAGAAAAAGGTATATCTGATGGTTAATGCTCAACAGCTGTACAGTATCCAAAAGAACATACTATATATTCTTAAAGATATTCTTAAAGTTGAACTCAGATCCTTAGTAACAAGTATTAAAAGTTAAAACAATTCATATTGGCAAGATAGATCACAACAACTCTATGCTACTGCTTTCAGGTAGAATTAGGATATAAAGCTTCCGTATATTAACAATAAAGATTTGAACAATGCAATAAATACACTTAAAAGCACTTTTTTAAACATCTTTACCGCGTCTCCATTGTTGAGCAAATACAAGTTGTGCCAAAAAGAAATAAGCCAGCCAGCCATTGTTATTGTAGAGCTCATTGACCCCGGGCCTGATCTAGTGGCTACAGACGACAACTTGACTCGTTACAATTTTGGGGTGCTGCCAAATGCGGTATAATCCTCGCAAAACTATTGAATTATCGGAGACACTAATGTGGAACAGAGAAATGTTGAGTAAAGAAGCTTTACTAAGCAACATTTTATTAATGATTGTTTGTTACTCAAAGCAAACAATCATACGTTCTACCTGATAGTAAGTGGGTGCCGTCCATGAATATTTGTAATCAACTCCATAGAAAATAGGGACTCTATCTGAAGCTGGTTATATACGTTATGATACGTTGCTAGTTCGAAAACTAAAAAAGTTGCATTAAATATATGATAGTTGATTCACATCCTTCCATTGAAATGTAAGAAGTGCTTC
This sequence comes from Cecropterus toxeus, assembly GCA_018249875.1. Classification (NCBI taxonomy): domain Eukaryota; kingdom Metazoa; phylum Arthropoda; class Insecta; order Lepidoptera; family Hesperiidae; genus Cecropterus; species Cecropterus toxeus. Next base: position 7,656 of record DWNE01001147.1, on the reverse strand, counting down.
ACGTCAGAAATAGGTGTTGCGGTAGTATTCACGATGGAACCATACCTACTGTTTCTACCAATTTTTAAAACACGAAGCAACCGTTTGATAGAAATTTCATCGTTTTCAAACGATTTAATGTGAACATAGATTACTTGTATGAACTATGAGTCGTAGTCGACGCTTATCTCGGTATTGTGCCGAGCAAGTATTGCAAACTTGCATTAATAGCATATACAAGATTCTAAGTACGGGTCTAGTAGTTCGGGAGTCGCAGTTACGAACTTGCATTCATCTTAGCTACAATAAAAAATAAGAAGGATTACTATTACAGCGTGAATATTTTGTATTGTATTTTTCCTAAAAGCCTGAGAGGTCTCAGGCTTTTAGGAAAAAAAACAAATCATGAATTTAAAAAAATGTTATTGAAAATAATACATCGTTAGGAGTTTAGAAGTTTGCAATAAAATATAATTCTTTAGTTAGATATTTATTATGTTTCTTTTTTGATGAGGTTTCATTTTATGCTTTTTTCCAAGAGCTGACATTACGAATGGACACGGACCAGAGTGAAGCACTTTGAGATGAGCATCATCACAAAATATAAGCTGGAAAACAGTGTCAATATCGTAGTCTCTGGAAATATTCTATAAACACGCAGAAATTTCCTACATTCCCCTCATTCCACGCCATTAAACACGGTTCGCTTTGAAGGTGCTTTCATAATAATTAATATTAATTTACGTGGGGTCGACATAATTAAAAATAAGTCTTCAATTTAAACCATGAATACTAGTCACAGACTTCAATTTATTTCCGTTCATGAGAATTAATCACGTTTCTGTAGACGACTGATTGTTTTCTTAATTAAAAATGCTAGAAGTTAGTTAGTACTTGTCATATTTCGTTCTTAAGAACTGACTTTATATTTTTCTGTACTGACTGTATTTTTACCTTCATAACTGACATCTAAGTATTTGCTAAAATATAATCTACGTGAAGCAAATATAACGAGTATTGGTAAATACAGAGCGTAATAAATATAATTTCATGCATGTGTTTCTTCATACACATTACAGAATTTATATTATACAAATTGACAGTCGTAAAAACGTATGATATACCAAAAGTATTTACTTACAAGAATATGAAGTGGGAATTTTGTTATGTATGAGAGATATTTAGAAGTAAGCTAAATATTTCGGATAGAATATAGCAATTTAAGGCTGTGTAATACGAATAAGAATAATATACCGCATTATTCTTATTCGTATACTGATTAATATAATAACATCTAGCAGTAGTCGTTAAAAGGTATTAATTAACTTCTTTTTATGCTTTTTGTACCTTGGTCAATCTACACTGGTTCTACCGCATGGTGGATAGAACCAGTGTAGATCGACCGGGGAGTACCGGGGGGTACCACCGCCGAACTTATTTCTAGCGTAAACTAGATCTTGCGTTTCCGTGAACGGGTGTTGCCGGTTTACTTTTATACGAGGTGACCATCTTGGTCTTGGGGAGTTGTAACGCACTTGGGATTTACTTGGGATAGAAACCCTGTGTTGTATGAAGTTGCTTACAAATGTCCATGGGTAGTGGCCACCTACTATAAATTGGATTGCATGCTCACTCGCTACTCCAATGTGGTAATAAATAACCATTGATAAATACCATATTTGGCTCGTAATCAACTACCAAAACATCTCTGTTAAGAAATAATTAGCTCTCTACATACCGATGGGACTCTCCATTTCAAACTATGAAAAGGTACCACCTGTACGAGACTGTGTTAACATTTTAGTTCTGTGAGCGAAATGAAAAGGTATTGTTAGCTGTAACAATATTGTGTTAAGTTGTTCTATGAACGAGTTGTATTGTTTTGTAACATTAATGGTCGGTACTAACTTTCTGTTTGAGGAGCGCAACAGATTCCAGGCATTTTCGTTGTGTGTTAATTATATACGACGGTATATTCTATTTTCTTTTGGCTATTTTGTATAAAACTAGGTAGGTAAGTAAATAAGTTTTATAAAGATTTTTTTTTATTTTTGTTATCGTTTTCTACACTTACACCTCCATACCATTTTTTCTTGTCTCGTCTATGTACTTACGTTTACATGGTACACATATCATGGAAAATGTGCATATACGAATATACAAAGACCCAGACCTAGTACAGAAATCTAACTTCATTCAGATATCTGACCGGCCAGGGATCGAATCCGGAACTTGGAACCTGCGTGTTAGTATAATAAGGTGATGATATCGCTACGGTCGTCAATGACCGATGAGATCACCAAATTAGAGGAACAACGACAATACTTTTTTTTTATAATATACTAAGCCAGAACAAACTTAGTTCAACCGAAAGTGTTACCTATCAGGTTCAATAGTATCCTCTTTTTCACGAATGCTTAAATTAATTTTCGATATATTAAAATTGTTTATATACACATGTCTACCAATTCGCACTTAGCCAGCACGGTGGACTAAGGCCTACAACCCTCTAATTTTGAGAGAAGACCCGTCAACCCATTATTGTCCCACTGCTGGGAGACAATAATGGGTTGACGATGATGATATTAGACATGTATGTAGTATATCGAATGTCCAATTGGATAGCACCATAGCGCAATCTATCAAGCACAGTGCCCATGTATCAAGGTGTATCCGAGGGTAATAATAGATTAGACGGGTCAATCAACGTCATGCCTGTACGTAAGCAAAACAATACACATTGTTCTCCAAGACCAATCGTAAGATCCATTCAGTTCCGCTTCCATGGCGAATAATGGCTTGTGTGTATGAAGTTCGTACATTTTCGTAAATCGTAAATCTGGTTTAGTGAAAGTAATATCTATTCTAAAAGATTATCGACTTGTTATTAGCCTCCGTCATCAATTTTGAATGAATGAACGAACTGAAGTAAAGATCAATTGGAGATGCTCGAGGAATCCCTTACTTTTTTATAGGATGGAAATAGCAAATGAATTCAAGTCCACTGCCGCCGCCCTCGGACATGTAACTACAAGTAAGACTTTAAAAGAAAAATTCTTGAAATCGGAACACAGTTGACGGATTAATCGGTGTACGGTATTTTTATAACGTATATTTGAAGTCGATTAAAAATAAGACGTAAAAGTCCAAGTGACCGGAAAATTTCTACTTGAATTCTGTGGTTGAAAGGAAATTCATTTTATTAAGGAATGTGGATTATTGAACCTTTGGAGAATTTTTGTGATAGAAATGAATTAAAAAATACAAATTGTCATTTTAAATTTTTTTCTTACGCTACCACCGGATAGGAACACGACTGCAACTGAGAAGATCTGGTAAGAAACTCAGCGGGTTTGTCTTTTATTAAAAGAAGAGAAGAAACCTAAGGATTGGAACAGCATGTTTAAGTATACTTCAGGGTTCTCTAGTTAACAGAGATCCATGCTGAATGAGATATAGTGAGACACAGTAAAATTATCCATACCGATGGCTGTGAAGTATTTATAGCCTACGGGTGTTATCAGTCTGCTTCAACTGGAAAAACAGCGTAAACATTTTATAAACTGTAAACACTGCGGAATAGCGTATAGTGCCTATCTATTAGATAGCGCAAATATTTGTTGCAAATAGCGCTTTTATTGGTTTTGTAAGTATCAAAACGGTACCTGCCATTTATATATTTTACTAAAGAAATATAGATTTGAGGTTCGCAGAAGTATCACCGCCAGCACATACATTTCTTCTTTATAGCAGGAACTAGAAAAGCTACTTCTATTATTTTTTTCTAGTCTGAAGTATGTTAGTTAGTTATATTAGTGAGTTATGTTAGTTAGTTAGATGTATGTTAGTCTGAAGGTTGATAACAGAGTTTACTTATTCTATACATATCATTTAAGTAGGATAGTTAACGCATGTATTAATTTGTTCGTGGGTGGTAATGACTACTTGATAACAAGTGGCCTACAAAATTGTTCAATAAAAGTATTAATCAGAGATTCAGAAGCTCCAGGTCTAACTCCGTGGCAAACAGGCATCTAAATGATGACAGGCTTGGTCTAAATATGTATGCCCTAATGTGTATTCAACAACACAGAATTGTCAGAAAAGCTTTAAGTGCACAAAGCATTATTCGTCGGCCACATATACTACTTCTACATTTGAGTTCTTAGTAAAGACCAAGTTACTTATGTTACATACATTATGTATGTGTAAGTGGTGTAGTTTGTTAGACCAGAGTTCTCTTTTAGCGAAATTCCAACAAAAACGCATTGAACAGTAGGTACAAATAGTTAAAGTTTCAAAATGTCATTATGTACAATATATTGAATGTAATATATTCAATATATTGATCAAAATTTAAATGTAGTTAAATGTAGGTAAACTCGTATTTGGCTGAAACTTTTAATGTTTATAATAACATTTTAACACTTTGATTACATATGAAAACCACTGACAACCTGCGTGGCGGAGCGATCACTATACTGATGTAACGCGCAGTTGGTTCCGAGTTCGATCCCCGGCCAGACAGACATCTGAATGATGAGTTGAGATGAGTTTAGATTTCTGTTCTGTAGAAGTGTAGAACGTGTCTCTTTTATATATGTTATTAAAATATAACAAGGGTTGTTATGTTCTAGTTTGAAGGGCGATTAAGCTTAAATATACACAATGACTTATTTTAAATGTAAAAATGTTATAACAAAATATTTACAATCTCTAAGTTTCGAGGAAACAGAGCCTCTGCTGCAATTTATATAAACATAATACACACAAACGCACACACATACTATACACACACTACATACACAATACATATATTTAGGATATAATTTATATTTAGGATATAATTGTTAAATTATATACTTTTTGTTAATAAAAAGTACGTCCTAAGTTCAAATTAGTGCTAGGGTGCTCAGCTCTTCCAGTGTTTATTAAACTGGAAGAGCGGAGCACCCTAACACAGGCATTTGGTGCTTAAAAGGAGGCTCCAGATCACTTATAATTGTAACTTAAGGCTGTAACAAAAATAAAGATTATTATAATTACTTTCACTCGGCTCCGCCTGCTTTAGCCATTTACCTCGATAAAAGGTATCCTATGAGTTAACATAGATCATAAACTATACGTGTGACGAATTTCAGCATTATAATATTCATATCTTGTAGCTAATGTTCATCCATTTGTTTATATACTCATTTTTTCATTCATTTGTTTTGTTCTTCATGAATTTATTTATTTATGATACATCATCGGTCTTTAATATTAATAAATAAACATTCTTACACTACCTAATACTTTTTTTCATTCACTCATTAATAATTTATACAATTCTTATATACAACGAACGAAAATAAGTTGAGTTTACTTATTTTCGTTCATTCATTTATTCGTTCAACACTATGTTAATTTATTCTTACTTTCATTCATTTAAATATTTTATACTGTATACGGCCGCAATTTCTATTAAACTAAGCTCCCATTTGTGTTCTGAATGTAGAGTTCACGGGTTCAAACTAGAGTATCGACAACACTAGTGTCTAGAGCACTCGAGACACTCAAGATGTGTGGTAGAGTTGGCTAACAAACATTAAGCAATGTAGAGCTAGAATTAATGACTGGCGGTTAACTGAGCGCTATGTGAGCTCTACATGTGTTAGAGCGAACGAAACGTTACGTTAAAATAATAAACCGAAGGATATAAAAAACTACAAGTCAGTGTATATTTAAATATAAATTAGTAGTTTTGGTTGTTTTAACTGTTTGTTCCTGTATCATGTAGTTATAAAAATATATTTAAAGTACATTACATCATTATAACAACATCAACGGTAAATAAATGACCCATATTACTACGGCTAGTAAGATACGTAGTAGGATGGACAATAAAACGTCTTTTACGGCGCTATACTTAGGAATGTTTTTATTATTTCACTTTGAAAATTTAGACAAATCCAACGACACTTCATATATTAAAATCTGGCCGCTTGACCTCTAAAGGCAAACAAACGAACACACATCCTCGCAAAAAGTTCAGACGAAATACCAAAATATTATACGAAATATTCTGTTACCCCTTTTCAAGTAACAAAAATGATTTAAAATTCTGAAATCACAATTCAAATAATTGTAATCTATTTACAAACTAAAGCGAGCGTAAAGCTAATTCTTTAATACCATTAAAATAACACGCTACATAATTGGATGTTGAGATCTTACTAATAAAATAAACTCGATGCGCCGAGCACTTCGCAGATTGTCATTTTAAATCAAGTTACAGGCGAAGGAGCCGTGGAAAAAACATGCACTTGACGCTGTGAGGTCTCCTCGCACTAACGTTGAATTTAATGTCAGGAAAGTATTTATTTTGTGAAATAGTTTGACGACTTAAACCCACTTTACGACTATTTAAACCCTGACGCAAAAAGAAAGGTTATAAGATTGATTGCTATGTCCGTCTGTCTGTCTATATGTCTGTCTGTGGACACGTAGCTCCTGAACAGGAGAACCTATTTGGATGCGGTTTATTTTGTTTTTGATAGAAGGTTTCCGGGTGGTGGTTCTTAAACATGTTTTATCAAAATCAGTTTAGCCATTTACATTGTAGTACAATTTTAACGAGCAAATGTTATATTTCTATAATTAATGTATAGGTGTAACTCGCTCTAATTTAATGACTCATGTATAGACATTATTTGTGACTTTTTATATGTTTGCTCACATATCTTTATGGCATTGGAGTTTTTTAATTTAATTTTATTATGTTACAGTCGCTATAACAATTTATTATAATATGCTATAACATTTTATTAAGCGAACAACCATGTAGACCAACTGATGGTAAGTGACCATGCCGCCCATGGGCTTCTAACATCACCCCAGATAAAGTAGTAGCTTGAAGTAGCAAGTTCGCTACTTCAAATTTATAAAAATCTTATCTATATCCAGTTGTTTTTTTTTTAACTTTGAAAAACGTTTTAAAGTTTTAATTAAAAGAAACATATTAACTACATCCAATACATGCAAACAAAATAAATAATTAAAACTAAACTAAACAATACATATCGGCGCAGACGACTTGAGTAATTCTTATTTAAAATTTTTCATTAGTACGATTTATCTGTATATTTTTCAAAAATTTCAAAATATCAAACAGCAGTGCGATGAAACTCTAACAGTTTTATCACCCTGTATATAAAGCACTACTCCCAGCTGTTCTCGCTACATAGATGTCACTACTTAAGAAGTATCACACTGTCCAATGTCGCTGTCAGTTTATTTATGTTGGCGGCCATCTTGGACGTAACCATAGACAAGATTTTCTCTAGCAGATAAGTGTGAAATCGATACTTTTATGTGCAAAAAGAAAGAAAATTAAGTTTTATCTGTGGTTTCGAAAATAACTTTGAAGTTCAGGCTTTTTCGCTCTGTAATAAAACTTAAACTCGGTGTTTGCTGTGAGTATAAAGTCTTAAACGTGTAGAAAAATCGAGCAGTCACATATCTGCCACCCAGAGCCATTTTTTGTAGGTAGACCATTTTTTGAGGCCTATTTTAGTTATAAGATATAGTTCTCTCTCTCTCGCTCTCGTCAACCCATTTTTCCCACTGCTGGGCACGGGTCTTCTCTCAGAGTGAGTGAGTTTTAGGCCATAGTCCACCGCGCTGGCCAAGTGCGAA
>DWNE01001146.1:0-23334 GCA_018249875.1 Cecropterus toxeus | reverse complement strand
TATTTATGTCACTCAAATGGTCATCTTGACATTGTTTTGATTGCAATTTGCATAATTATTGTCTTTTCGTCGTATCTTTTATTTTTTTCAAAATGGACATGGATACTAATACTGAAACATAAAATACATTAAATCTCATGGTGAAAACAAATTAAGAGATATATAAATACTTAAAAACATATTTTTTATAAATTATGTTTTTAAATATTTGTACGGAGAGTCAATCAATTTTGAGTTCACGACCTAAACACCAACTCTCGCCCGATGTGTTTGAAATGCAGGATACTCAAGAGTATAGAGATGAAGATGTTACACCAGACATTTATATGTCCGTGTAAACGCAAACGGAACAAAATAGGAAGGATAAGGATATTGTAGCCAAACGGACCATTCGAGTGATGCTCAGATTGTATCTGGAAATAAACTTTCGGCCAACAATTTTGCGGTATTTATACAGCAAAATTGTTGGCCGAAAGTTCTTCTCCCGGAAAAGAAACACAAAGAAAAGTTCATTAAGGCCTATTACAAGCACGTAACAAAAATTGTGGACATCCTGGAAGACTACTTTGCTGCACTGTGATTTCCGGTCCGTTCTTTAATATACTAAAATGTAAATCACACTTAAATAAAAAAAATAATGTCATAAACTCTGTTATTAATTATAGTTCAACTATAGATAACTAATTGGGAGTTGTTTGTCAAAACAACACACTGAGTTACTTAGTGTGGCTAGCACAATTAAGATTTAATAAAGTAGAAAATTTAATAAAGTGTAAACTAGTTCTTGAAAACACTTAGTTGATGCTACGGTTTTATACAGTACAGATCCGATCATACTACCAGGTTGCCTACTAATTAAGTGTGTAGTGGTAACGCCTAAGTGGTTTTAAATAGTCCAAATAAATGGCAAGTAAGTCCGACCAATTCTTCTAAAGCGAAATGTGTATTAGGTATAAGGTAAAAGGGCAGCATCCCAGGGATAGAAAAACAATTTTTATGAAAGGAAACAAATATATATAATAAGGCAAACACAGTTTTGCAAATTTATTCCACATATTAAACTGATACAAGATTGATACAAGTCAGAGTTCTAACAGTATGGACATGCTATGTGGTCGAATACAAAAAAAAATGTTTAGTAGTACAGCGATAATAAACATTACAGAAATCCTGAACTTTACAATACTACTTCCTCACACTAATGTATTTTAAGGGGAATTATGTAATAAAATAAAGCAAAAAACTAAAGCAGGAACACAGTTGGGAAATGTTATCGATTACAGGGGTGTTTTTATTTTAGCCGTAATTGCTAGAGTCAGAGTTCATTTCGTTCCATCAATTCATCCTCAAGTATCCTAAGTTGTAAGTATGTCAAAAAACAACAGTCAAACTCCTTATAATATAATAATTACTGCTAAAATACACATCACATCGCAAAATGCGTTCGCAGGAATAAAATATATTGAATAACATGTATTAAAAAAAACAGACAGTCGACGGGTCCGCGACCCGCGCGCGGCCGCCAACAGGCAACCGCGGCCGCGCGCCCTCACAAAAAAATAAAGTATATATTAAATATATACGGCTAATACGACAGTGAAAACATAAGCATAACGGGAAACTTACATTCGAAACATTTCATAACGTCCTACTTTAAGATTTTTACGGAATCGATGCGTTACAAAATTGAAAACGTGAAAATCAAATAAAAAAACACATATATAGAAAAAAAAAGTGGAACGATTCTCGTTACACAGGGAGAATCGGGCGTAAACGTAACCGTGAACCGCGAGCGACCGCGTCGGGCGCGCGAGTTGCTCCCCTGCGCAGCTTGTAGTGTCTCCGAGACAGGGGCCCGCGCGCCCGCGCCCGGCGGCCCCGACGGCGGCGGCGCTAGCTGGCCTCCGCCGCGTCGCCCCAGCCGCACGCCGCCGCCGCCGCCGCGCCCAGGCGCCGCTTCGTGTCCCCCCCTTGGTTCTGGTGACCCCCGTCGTATTTACGTTTACCTGCCCGACACAAACGCACTCGTCAACCACACCACACACTTATCTAATAATTAATCGTACAGTCTTAAATCCTTGATTAGGCAAGTATTGTCATCTTAATTGACATTAGTCAATTGGGCTACCCCATGTTAATAGGAACAATGTTGGCAGGATTTCCAAGAACATAGTCTCTTAAATTGAAGAACAAGTTATATGCAAAAAATATGGTTAAACCAAACTGAATGAAATTAACTCAGTCTTTAATTAAAATTGACTCTGACGCCACATTAAACACAAACTAAAATTCTGGAATAAAAAAAAATAGTAGCAACTGAAGTCAGATCTCAAATTACTACTTTTTATAAAAGATAAACACTGGTTAAAGTGTTGCTAAGTTCACACTAATTTCACACCTTACATTGGCTGACGAACTACAGCTCATCAGCCACCGAAACCTCCTTTGGTCTAAATCTTTTACAGACATTTTAGCCTTGGAAATCGAACCCACAGGCTTGATACAATTGCAGTACTAAACTATATCATAAATTAAGATATTAAACTGATCTCTACTGGAACTATGGTAATAGGTTAAAGGTACCACAAACTTTTACTACGCTTACAAAACGTGGACTCGCTACTCGATCGAGCTCATATCAATTATTTACACGTAAAAAGTTTGTGGTAACCTTAAGGAACGAAGTAAAGGAATGGAGTAGGAAAGGATAGTTACCAATATACAAAACTTAACCCGGATTAGACGCAAACCATTAAACACGCTGAAATAAAAGGAGGTGTTAAAACATTGTGCAAATTGTGAAAAACACGACCGAGAGAGAGTCCAACGTTTTATAAAAGTTTAATTTAGAATTTTGATAATACAATTTATAAGATTGAATTATATTTATTATTGTAGTTGAAATAGGTAGATATTGGAAAGAAATATGTACAAAACAGACACACAGTTTTGCAAATATTTGAAATCATTCTTCAGAGTTCTACTTGGTACACAGGAGATGGCCTAGATCGCTCTCTGAAATTAACAAGCGTGTAATCGAACAGCATTGTATGGTGAAGACAGCAGGATAATAGGTTATCAGGATACTGGAATGCGGGGACAGTAGGTATATTCTATCCAATCGAGGTAAATTGCAGATGTCTGAATATGTGAGCTGTGTGATAATTTTTTAAATATACAAAAAATAAGTAAAAAATAACCCTATTTCTTTGTGTAATTTATACTGCCTCTAAATTTCTTTTAAATCGGTTCAGTGACTTGAAGCTTGCAGATACACATGTAGCGGGACCGACACATCTTGTTTGGCATCTATCATCAATTAATATAAAAACATTTCTTTTATGAATACGTATTTATCTGTAAAACAGACATGAATCTTGTAAAATGCCACACGAACAAAGAACAAGGCATATAACTAAATTAGATTCTTATCTGTGGTCTCAGAGGGCATAAAAAACTTTCTAATTTTACTGGTTTTACGCTCATTGGGTTATACAATATCATAAATCAAGTGTGTGTGCGTTCAACTGACCTGGTAAACTTGGCTTGGCGCGCGGGTTGCCACGCATGGCGCTGGGCGTGCGGCGGCCACGAGCGGCGCGGCGTGCACCACCACGGGGCCCAGCCGCGGCCCCGCGACGCGCCCAGCGGCCGCTCGTCCCACATGACCCAGCCTGGCCCAACACAACCCCACGTTAGCCCGAGCGCGTGTCACATGGTAACACTTCGACACCACGAACGGTCGACGCACCGCTACGTACAGCAGATACGCAGCTCATCGTCAATTCATTATTGACCCACTGCTGGGCACGGATCTCTCTCAGAATAAGTTTTAGGCCATAATCCACCGAGCTGGCCAAGTGCGAATTGGTAGATACGCAGCTCATTGAATGTTATATATGACTGATTGTAAACACGTTGTGTGGAGCTCACGAAGGTCAATGATCAACTTGATGTGATTCATATAAGTTAAAACGTTTGATATAGACATTGATAATGCCAACAACGACCAATAGAACGACAATAGAAATTCCGTATATTAGATAATAGTATAGTCTCACCATATTAAGGAGTTATCATTACAATTACTTTATGCAAAAATAATAAAATAATTTGCAGCGATGAGAAGTCTATTTATTTCTAGTTTTTTCTTGTTCGATAAAAAGGTAAAGGTAAAAATAACAAAAATTTTGCCACAATTATTTAAAACAAAGACGATACGAGATACGGGATTTTGAAGTATAAAATTCGTTTTAAAGATGCGTAAGACGTTTAAATATGTAGGATTAGATGATAATTAGTCGGCTTTATTTCATTGTGCACTTATGACGAATAAAAATAATTTATCTAAATTATGGACGTTGTTGGCAATTTATTATATTCAGTGTATGCTCGCCAAACAAAACCAAACTAGGAATAACGACAACAGATTACAAGAAAAAAAGTCATCACGTACAAAATGATAAACATACGTGCATTCATAGATAATATACGCCCCGAAAATACACATGCTCAGCGCAGCACACACTCGACTATCGTCATTGGCCGGCGAGAGCTCCACCGTGTGCTTGACGCCTATCAATGGGTGCGTCGACTCGAGCGTCGTGTAAAGTTGACCTACTTCTTACGTAACGTTTATTCAGTGTGCCAGAGATGCACTACCCGCGATACCGCCCATAAGCTCTGCCTCGGTACGCCCCGCTTCACGCCCAACGCCCAAACGCCCACGCGTTGATAACAGATCGTCATCAGATTTTTTTCTTTCCGTTCATGATATAGGTATAAAGCCCCAATGGCTGTGAATCTGGTAATTGCTGTTTCCGAAATTTATACGCCGTCATTCCACACAAAATGTTCGGCCCACGAGTAGATAAGAAAAATATAAATTTGGCCTTGTATTATTATTATTTTTTTACGTTTAACATAATTTAATTCTACAACAAATTTTCTATACTATTTAACAAATGACCCAGAAAGTAAGTCTTATCTTTTACGTTATTAGAGCTGTAGTAATTGGCCAAATTTACAAAAGAACACATTTATTTTATTACGTGGGCGACAGAGTTATACGAGACAGAGTTTAGTGGGCAAAGCATAGAGAATATAAATGACGAATATTTCGATATAGTTATATATGAAATCAACATCTTGCGCGGACAGTTTTTGCACAAACTACTCAGCTATAGGTTTTAAGGATTTAATTTAGCTATAGTTTAATTTCGCTATAGTTTAGTCAAATCGTCTCATTCTATTATTCGTCCCCGCAAGATGCGAAAAATACGAAAATTTCGCAAAACAACTGACCATTGATTAAATAATATAACATTCTCGTTTACTGATAAGCATTACGGTTCATGCTACGGTATCGCTAGGTCGCGAGGAAGCTCCTGATGGATGATAATAAAACGAAATCAATCAAGAGTCCGTATGAGAACAACACATTTCAATAGGTACATTTTCATATCGTATTATAAATCACATGTGTATATCTCAATTAGAAACGCTACCAGACACGGATATTATATAGTATCGTATATGGACACGTTTCAACACTAAATAACCATGCTGCAAAATAAACAACTGCATTTAGATATCATTATCGTAAGTACACAACTGCGAGTAAATAGAATTACATAATAAAAGTAAAGACTTATAGTGTTCTTAGACTATGAATACTGTAAACAAAAGTCAATCAGGTACCTACTACTAAACTATAATATATAATACTTAATATCGATAACATTCTAGGCGCCAAGGCAATTTTGTATTCGATTAATATCAATATAAATCTACTAGTATATAAGCTAACTATAAATACTGAACGCTAACATTCAACAACAATTATAAAAACATCGGAACGGTACATACACGTAGGGCATTACATATTGCAGTTTGGTACCTGAATGCCTCCGGTTACATCGTAGTAAAGCGAGTTGGGTCCGAGAGCGAGCTCGTCGTCCTGAGTGAGGCATTTACCAAGCGGATCAGTAAGTCTTCTTAACATATTCTCTACGTCGTTACAACAGCGAGAAATACAAATAAGGTTACTCGAGCGTTCCGAGAGAAGCACGCGACATTCCTCACCTAGGGGATGCGGGGGTCGCAAAGCTCCAAGCGTGTTATCGGGTTAGTGACAAAGCAAAGCGAGGCGCTACATGGGGGATGACGAGCGATGACGCTAAGCGAGGCAAACGTGAAATGGCAACTGAAAACAACAAGAGAGGGTGAGACGGGCACGTTAGTCGGAGTGGCCTCAGCTATGCAGACCTGATGGTGCGATCGGCCGACAGCCACCCCGGCCCCACGTCCCCCCAGTGTCGCCGGCACCGTATAAACCGCGGGGACAGGCGGCGCCGAGTGCGACAACGTACACATATAACGTATCGTCGGTGAACGTACGCAGAGTTAATGTCCCGAAATGAACGTGGTACGATACGTATATTGGCACGGTCGCACGGGGCGGCGAGGCCTCCCGTTTATACGACGCCGACGCATCGAGCGCGCCGCCGCCGCTATCGATCACCACCGTCAGGCCTACACACTACCGTATTTACCGAGTCACTGACTCCTTTCTAGGATGGGATTCAACCAAAAAACAAAAAAAATATGTAATAATAAAAATAGATGAAAAAAATTTGGCAACTCAAAAAAAACCGAAAGTAACAATGATGAGTACAGCGTCTAGTGACTAGTAAAATAATAATGATAACATTAGTTAGTGTGTGTGGGACCCACCGGTTGCGCTCTGTTGGGAGGCTGGCGGACGGCGGACGGTTGCGGTGGCCCCGCGTAATCAAAATAGAACTCATCGTACCGGTAAAATGGCTCATTGTAGCCACCTCGGTAATCCCCGTACCCGTAATAGTCGTAATCATAATCTATAAACACACAACACAGGCCTTTTAGAGGCTAAGCTAAACTAACGCTAACTTACAAGCTACCGGAGGCGGCGGCGAGCCGGTGCGCCCGCACCGACGTCGCCGGCCGCGCCGTCTCCACGGCACATTGCCTCATTCACACACCTGACAACTTAAGCGTAGTCAAATCGACACACGGAAAACACATGCATCTTCCAAGTTCCTAGTCTGCGCTAACACCGATCTCTTATCTTTAGCCAAATTTCATTAGATTCATCAATTTTCCTAATCGCTTCTATATATTCCACCACCGAAACCTACACAGAAAGCGTCGTGAAACAGGGTGATGAGATATCGGAAATCGTTGCTCGTTTCCATGGTCCAAGGCTGCGGGATCAATGAATTATGAGTTTTAGTTTTCAAAATTTGTGCATGCAGAAGTTTTTGTTAAGTTTTGTTATTACATAGACGACGTGTAGCCCTTCGTTCCTTTCTCTTTACATTTTGTCTTTTCTGTCTTCTGTTTCTAATTTCTTTAGTCCGAAACCATGCAAGGTCCTAATCCTAGCTGTCATTAATATCTAGCCTAGAATATAGCGTTAATGACACATGTATCAGTGGTTACGACGATATCCATTTATCAAGTTTTAAATTAAGACCAATAAAAAGGAAAAGAAACAAACGTAACGAAATTGATGGCAGTAACATGAGAAATATTATATACAAAGTTTATAAAATAAATTTATTAAAATCAGTCTATAAACTTTCATTTACCCACTAAAATTAATTAACTCTGAATCACGGAGCCTGAAATATACCACAGTTACAAAAATAAGCAAGAATGTTGTTATAAAATCTTACTAACCCTATGTAAGTACTGGCTTCTTAAATACAATCAATAAATGATTATTCTTATCATATTCTGCATACTGAAGCTTCTAAAGAAGTTGTCACATCTTAGCATTCTTCGGATTACCTCAATTATTTAGTGGTAATTGTTGATTGTTTTATTTCTATTGTTTTTATTTTTTATTGGTCTTTTAACAAGGAAAATAGTCATCTAAAGTAATTATAGTACTACAGAATATAGGATATCATCGTAGCTCGTTGTTAGTAAGGGATCAGTAGCGAAGTTTGCGAGTGTGCGCGTGGACCACACCGTGTACACTTTAACACTTGTAATTCCTGTGTTTGTGTGAGTGTCTTCTGCTGAAGAGACGCGGTGTAAAAGTTTTATGCCTAATGTACATTTTATTTTTGAGCATTTCCAACAATAATTTGTAGGACAAGTATTTTTTACACGCGTCTCTTGTGCTTTATCGTGCTTCAGTTTAGGTCATTCGACCATAAGTTGACTTTTCGGAGGAAAACAGAAAATATTATGTTAAATTTGAATTTTCTTTTCTTATTATTTTAACTACAAAAAAGTAATTAAAGATTTATAGGTGTTTTTCGATAACATTATGCAACAAATATCTTGAAATCAATATAATTAAATGTCTGTCTCTCAACCCACATACATTAAGACAAACTTTTGTGGTACAATTTTCCAAAAAGTCAACCCATCGTCCTCCTGCGCTCATTCATCGTTCACATCACGTACATCGCGCTCATAATGTATAACATATCAACTATGTATAATATATTAACATGATGTATCGTTGTGTGTTGTGTAGTGTAAAGGCCGATTTAGACGACGCGAGTTTCTCGACAGTTACATTTGATAAACCGTCACAATAGTTTACATTAGCAATACAATAATTTATTTTACTAATTAAAAGTAAATTAGTATTAAATTTTATTTGATATTGAAATCCGTGTATGAACCAAAAAAATCTTTATATACTTTATTTTCTTATTACTAATAGTTTTCTCTTTCCAATGCCTCTTTGAAAAGGATAAATAGTTTTCCTTTTACTGTCCATAAGATACAGCGAATATAGTATAGAACTATAGAATATTAATTAGAGTTTCAAATTCCAATAATTACAATACGAAGTTCCTACATTCAATACCTTCAGGAAAACAACACAGAATCATATTTGCTTCAAAGTAAAACAATCATTCAAAACAAAAACAGACAGCCCAAAAAACCCGACAAGAAACCCACACCGGCCAAACCGACCGTACAGTCGCCGTGTACGTGTACGTGCACGTCAATACTGACCGTAGTCGCCGCGCGCCTGCGGCGGTCGCGGCGGCGGCTGCGGCGTGCGGCCGCGCAGCGCGCCGTGCACCGGCGAGCAGCTGCACCAATCAAATCTGACATTACAGACACGCCGTTACCACTACACGCTTACAACTGCCACGGGCGTCGGCCCGTCCGGCTCGCGGGACCGATTGTGTGGGTTGCACAAGCGGTTCAAAAATGTTAAAAATCATCAAGTCCATATTTTATTATTACGCGCCGTTCCGGAGACATGTTACAGTTGACACGATGCTTGACATTAGCAAAATGATTGTATAACAAAAAAAGCCTTCACACAAAATAAGGAATCTTTATCGTTTGTGGTGGCACAACGTACAAGTAAATAAATTTTATTTGTTATAACTAAAACTAAATTTATTAAACACACACAACATAACATAAACGTTTGAAAATGCTTTATTTTTTGCACAGCAACACAGCCCTCTCTGTAGGCATACATACTACATTAAAAAAATATTTAAAAAAATGCATTTTTGTACAGCTACACAATCTCTCTGTTGGAGTATCACGTAATAAATCAACCTTTGGTGCCATCAAAACAGACGGTAAATTTTCGTATAATTTTTTCCTATAATGCCAAACTAAATTAGACGCGTAAATGTGGTGGCAAAATATCTGTAATTAACGACTCTAGACTCCAAACAGAATTTCCTGCAAAATTGCCAAAAGTGAAAATATTTCCACTCTCATACGTGTCCTCGATATAAAATTTTTGAATTCGTTACAATCAGTACAAAAAAAGAAATAACACATTAATAAAATTTTACATTCCCGTTCTCGATGGTATCTGAAAAGTTAAGACAATCTACCAAATAAACAAACTACACACAACGGGAAAGCGCGATATGCGTTATACAGTTACATAGATGGTAAACAAAAATAATATTTATCCGAGAGTTTCTGATTCTTAGTTTTAGGGGTAGCATCGCACCTATGGTCTCAATTTCAGGTAAGTCACTGATTTTATTTGGAGTTGATTACAGATGTCAATGGCAGTGGACACTTACCATCAGGTGGACTGTTCGTTTGCTACTATCATGATAAAGAGAGTGTGTGTGTGTCCAATGCACACACGGCCGAAGTAAGCCTATATTGAATAATAAAATATTTCTAAGCATAAAAATTAAGGCTTATGTTTTTACAAAAATCGATTAGTAAACAACTCCAGTCCATACTCCAGACATCTTATTTCGCATATACCAAACTTGAGCTGTCATACAAGCTACGAAGTAAAATCATTAGCATGATTCAGAAAGGGATACAGCGCCATCTAGTTGTACCACCGATAACTTTCGTAACGCATTTTCATTTCATCGAGTTTCAAATCACAACGATTTTAAGTTTCACTCCTAAAAATTCGAATACATTTCGCAAAGTAAGATCCACTCCCCCGCCACGGCCATAGATCATTTGCGTCATGCGGCGCTCGCGCGCGCGCAGTATCTCCTCCTTCTTCTTCTTGTCGGAGGGAGGCTTCGCCAGCGAAACTTCCAATCGTGCGCCGCCCAACTCCTTGCCGTCTAGCTCTTGCATCGCCTGGTTTGTTCGTTAGAACGAGAGGTTTGATTACTCCAATTTCCTTCAGGTGGTGGAACTAGTGTAGTTCGACTAGGGAGGTACCACCGCCACATCCATTTCTAGTGTAAAGCGGTTCTTGAGTGAGGTGAAAGAGTGTGGTTGCCGGCTCACTTATAAAGTGACTATCTTAGTCCTCGGGAGTGACAACCCATTTGTGATCGACTTCAAATACAACCCCTGTTCTATACGAAGTTGCTTACAAATTTCCACGGGTGGTAGTAACCACTTAGCATCAAGTGGACCGCTGCTCATTTGCTTCTCCATTATTATAATATATGTTTTATAAAGTCGATTTTTTCCGGGTTGGTATATTTATATAATCAATCATTTGATAACCGACTTCCTGTCGATTGTCTAGTCTAGTTCTTAGCGTTTATTTCATTTTTTTAGATATGTACGCATACAGAATTGGAAAGACATTCACCTTCAGTAGTCTAATATGTAGAATTTTTCAAAAGTATATACCTCCTACGAGATTTTAACTAAACACAGTAGTTAATAATGTAGAGGTGTATGACAAAAAAAAGACTTTCGAGAATAGAGATATCACTTAAAAATTCATTTCGTTGCATTTTCACATAAAACATATTAGAATATACACAAAAGTGATATTTCTGAATTACATTGAACAAAAAACTTATACAACCTTAACAGCACAATCCCGGTCTTCAAAATGTACGAAAGCATAATCCTTGATCTTCTTGACGCGCTCCACAGTTCCGAAACGTTCAAATTCTTCTTTCAGCGAATCCTCGGTAATCTCTTGAGTCAGGTTTCGAACGTATAACACCTTTACCTGGTCATGGAAATGCATACTAATAAAGAAAGGAAGATTCGATATAATCGATTACTTATGATGACATAATCATGAACTATTTCTGCCTTATAGCAAAAAGCATCATTCTGCCGCCCCGACTATGAGATTAGAAGGTGAGTATCTAGCCTGTATGCACAAATTTCAAAATATGCTACATGATATATTAGTATGGTGACCAAAATGAGCGGACCCTAATTTTGTGCTCTTCTGTCCTATTTGCAGTCACGCATACGTCTTTATCCTTGTGTTTGTTATCCTTAATGCGAAATTAGAGAAATAGAGCAATGAGACAGAAATAGGTGTGCCGATCATGCCACTGTACTCCTGATACTATGATGAGTTCTATCATTTATGTTTAAATTATGTTACTTACTTTACTCATTGTTTGCTCGTCGGGTTCTTCTTGGGGATCAGCCCAATCCACTATAATATCACAGCCCCATACCTACACAAACAATATCGATCAAACACGTTAAAAAATTTAAACTTAGCTAAAAGCATGATAGAAGAAATGCTCACCTTTATTCTACCTGTCCCCAGTCTACGTTTAGCTAATGATGCCGCTTTGTGAGACTCGTATTCCAAAAAACAAAATCCTCTATTTTTCTTCTTGTCATCGGGCGAACTATATATTATTACTTCTACGAGTCCGGCTGCAATCATACAACATCAATAAAATCCCCAGAAGCGGTCACAGGCGTACGGAAATTTACGGTAAAAAGCTTCCCTCCAACCCTTCGCTTAAAATTCATTCCTCAACGCTACAAATATGAAGCAAATCAAACGATATTCCAGGAGAACATATACGGTACTGAAGAAGTCTAATTCTAGAGAACAACAGCAAGATTCTCCAGTCATAACCAGTGAGCATTCTCGAGGCGGAGGCCAATCGTAGGTTAACACATATCGGGCCGGCGAGGCGCGCGGCGGGCGGGCCGGGCCGCGCGCCTCGCCGGCTGAATAGCACTTATTATGAATTCGACAAGGACTTACGTGCGTGCTTAGTAAACTCCTCAAACAAATCGTCCCGATCTCGATTCTTAGGGATATTCCCCACGAATAAACGGTGATTGTTAAAGGAAACCGTAACGCCAATCTTTTTCCCCTTTCGAATTTCATAATCATTCAGCTGCAAGAACAATTCGAGGGAGGATAGCCAACGGCCGGGCCGGGCGCTCGCGCCGGGCGGGGACGGGCGGGACGCAGGCGGGACGGGACGCGGACAAGCGGGACGCAAGCGGGGCACCCTCAGCGGTCCACACCAAGCCCCACGCACTCAACCCAACAACTCTAAACTCCTTAATTCATTCGATTGACACTTTACCTGTTAATTTACCAAACTCTTCCAGTATCTCCTCTTTGCCTTTAGACTTGGGAATGTTGCCGACGAAAAGTCGCAGATTCGGTACGCTAATCTTAATTCTCAGAGTCTTCCCTGGTTTTATTTCGTGATTATCGAGCTGTGGGAAAAATAACAAGGGAAAAATTTTGAAAAGGTGTAATTTTGGAATCGGTCCGAGTCGGGCGAGCGGTCGTCGCGATCGGTCGAGTCGGTTCCGGAGCCGATGGAGGATGTCGCGGCCGAGCCGGCGGAGCGATGATATCGGTTAGAGCCAATCGAGATGAGTTAACTGTATTTTGGATGATAAGCCGAAAGTGTTTAACGGAGCAAAGAGGAGAGCCTGAGATATATTAAATTCTCAGCCGGAGAACTTTTTTGAAGCCAATTAAGAGTTAACCCTGTAAGTGGACCGTTTGATGAAGTGAAAATAAAAAGAAGCGAGTACAAGTGTGATGGTAACAAAAAAATAAATAATGAAAGCAACTTAAAATTGAACGAGGTGCAAAGTAAGAACGGGATGATATCTCAGGACAAGCGAGGCTAGATCAGTTTAAAGGTGTTATGTTTGCACATTTACACAATTCAGTGATTAAATATAATATGACGTGACCCCAAATGCATCAGTACGATAAACCTTGGACGACATCAAACATTGAAATTGGAAATGGAATATACAATTTAAACGAAACGTTAACGCACGGAATTAATCAATCAAAAATGTACAATGACTAATACTTATTTCAGAGAATTTACATTAATTTTATTTACATAAATTACATTAAGTTACAATGTTAACAAACACAAACTGATGCATATAAGGTAATCGTCGGTGGGATATTAATATCATGCTTTCAAATGATAAAAGCTTAACTCTAAATCTCCCAAGAGTGACTGTGAATTATACATTCGACAGGCAAATGATTGGGACTTGCAAAAGTACCAGCGGATGATTGCGTTTAAGAGTAATTTTGCAAGTGACGCCACAGTTTGAGAACTTCGATGGGGCTAAAATCATCATGCTCATAAAATTATGCGATTTCAAAATGAGAATTTTCAAGAAACAAGACATCGGCTCGAAGGAAATGAATCGTGATGATTCCGCCCGAAAGGAAGATGATGTATGATGTACAATAGGCGAAATGCCCAAACTGTTAGCAGCTAACGTGCTGTGATTCTGTATCTTTCAAGGGATTATACTTATAACATTCGGCGAGTCACCTGGAAAGTAGACGTCAAATTAGAATTTTGTTTCAGATTCATAATCTCACCAATTACACAACTAGATGTAATGTTTCATATAATGATGTTTAGACACAATTTGGTGAAACCAATCATAAAAATGATACGGATGTTCGTTTTGCAAATAACACAGTGCTGGAAATGTTGCGTATTGTAACAGATGTGCACGACAACATCCATCGCGTGCGCAAAGACTGGTGGCGACCGTCAACCGCTGCTCATCACGAAACGAGACACCGGAGGAAGTAACAACTTGGAGCAGTCGTTTAACATAGAGTAGGTGCAAAGTCAGCTACAACGAAGCGTTTATTTCTTAAACGTGATCAGCGGCACGGAATTAAAATGAAAAAGCAGGGTTAAAATACTTTTTCAGGATACCAGCAAAAGCAGTCGAGACTTTGCTGCCGACATTTATTTGTTTAATGACACATTTTACGCGATTTACATTTTAGAATCACTTTTAAAGCTTTACACAATTTCGATAGCCGGCATCAATCTTTGCCACATTTTTAGCAACACTATCGAATGTATATTGAATACTGTTGCTAAATTGTTTAAGAGGGTGGTAAGATTTAGTGCCAAAATGGGTCAAAGTATTAGGACCAAGTATTAACGCCCTTTCACTGGTTATAGACCTGACTTTCCAAGTTATTGAAACGTTAAATGACAAGAAACCCACAACACATATGACTGCACAAATACTTACCACACTCTTCAACGTATACAACACCCATTTTTATTCCTATGCGCGAACTTATTTCTAAACATTTAACGCGTAAATTTTAGATTTCCGATTTAGGTTGACATCGTTTAACATTGTATTTATTTATGATACAAGTTACAGATCATGAACGCTCAAACTACACTGCATCTTAGCAACAACATAATGAATCAGCGTTTGGATATCTTCAGGGGGGATAGAGACGTAAACGCAAAGCGATAACCAAATAACGTCGATCAAAAAAAGAACAGAGGAAAGTAAAAAAAATCACAACATCGACTATACATAGGAGAGTACACTTAGAAAAAAGTTCGGGCAGAGGCCGCACGTAATGGAGAGGGGGGGCGGGAGGTAGAGTGGGGTCGAGCGTACCTCTTGCACGGCGCGTTGCGTGGCGTCCCGCGTCGTGAAAGTGACGAACGCGTAACCGCGGTTGGTGCCTGTCATGGGGTCCATCATGAGGCGGAGGTCCCAGATGGTCCCGCAGCGCTCGAACAGGGGTATCAACTCGTCCTCGTACATGTCCTTGGGGATCTTGCCGCAGAACACCTCGCAGCCGGCGCCGGGCGTGCCCCCCTCCCAACCCGGCGGCGGGCCCCCGTACTTGCGTTGACCTGCAACGCGAGGAGAGATAGCGTTATTATCTGCAGTGCGTTCAACGGTTTGCGCGGTCCAGATACATATTGCATCGAAGGTTTTCCATCGAAGGTTCCAGTTACCAGAATAAAATTTAAAATTATGGTATGTTAGGACAAACAACGGATAACTGAAAGTTATTCAATGTAATAATGTATATTTATGGATATAATTGAAAAAAAAATGCTTATATATACAAGTTATACTTTTAATAAGCAAATAATATGTGTACCTAGTAATTGCTTAGTTAATATATATTTCTTATCGTTTACATGTTACAAGTATAAATAGAATTTTCTATATCTAGAAGTTAAAAAAATTATATATTTTATAACTTGATCCATTTTGCACGTTGCATATAAGAATTTTAGAACCAATAAGAACCATAGACAATCAAGAGTCTCAGAATTTTTCCCACTGGCATGCCATAAATTCATAACGGAGTCTAATAAGAACCATAGACAACCAGAGCAAACCATAGATAATAGAATAATTATTCTAATAAGGATCATATTAGAAAATGTTTAAAGATAACTGAAAATAATTTAGTTAAACTCTTTTTAATAATTAAGTGGATATATTTGTAATTAATATTTATTTTTAAATTCAAACTCGAAAACGTGGCTTTTCGCGTAGTACTTCTGTCCTTAAATTTTTTTGTAACGTAGAGTAATTCATAGGCGAACCATCTACCATTTTTTTTAAATTTGAGTTACATATAAATATAGAAAAGGAATACTATCTTAGGTATACTATCAGGTGGTAAATGACCATGGACATCTCTCATCAACCCCAGTCTTATAAGAGGTTGGCCGCAGGTGTGTTTCTACCTTGAATACTAAGTTAGGAATACGTGTAGCGGTCGCCTTCGGATCACCACTAAGGGTTCTACCTACCACAATTAAATGCAATGTAAGTACGAACCTGTAGTAACATCTAACGTATAGCCGGTCCTGGCGAGGATCTGTTTGATCTTCTCCTCGTCAGGGCCCTTGACCTGGACAGAGGCGGCCAGCGCGGGCGCTCCCTGCGCGCCCGCGCGGCTTTTCTGTCTGCAAACAACATTACATACAAATTTTATATACTGCAAACTATGCGCGTCTACCAAATTTTGTCTGTATCTATACGTGCGTGTGCGTGTGTGCGTGCGTGCGTGCGTGCGTGTGTGCGTGTGTGCGTGCGTGCGTGTGTGTGTATGCGTGCGTGCCTGTGTGTGATTTCGTGCGTGCGTGTTTGTGTACGCAAGCCTGTGTGTTTTCATGCGTGCGTGTTTGTGCGCGCGCGTCTTAATGTTTTCGTGCGTACATGTGTGTTTGTGTGCGTATGCCTCTGTATGTACGTACGTGGTTAATATTGGATAGTGAACAATGATCTAAATTAAAAAGGCACATCAAGCTGTTGGTTCCCGCCGTTTAAAACTCCATTTACATCTACCGACTAAGTACGTGACAGACGCGTGCCGTTACAAACAAAAACAATCATGTAATATATATTAACGTCTATATCTACCGGAACCGAGCCGCACAGACACCGACAGACATTGACCGTAAACAGGGCCAGCAAAAGAATTTTGTTTACACGGTTTGTGTCTGTCGGCGTCTGCGTGGTCGTGTGTAAATTATATTAGAATCAGTGGTAATCGATTCGGTAATCGCAATGTTGCAATTAGATCGTCACTGAACCAATCTATAAAATTGAAATTAACTTAATGGACGGCGTGTAGCGTTTATTTAATCTCAATTTGAAAGTTATTGATTTGTTTTTGATTATCTATCATGAGATGGACCTATAGATATTAATGAAAAAAAGGTCGAATACACAACATTAATATATTGTGATTGTACACAACTTTTGATTTCTAGTCAGTGATAAATTTCACACAGCAATAACTCTTAACCAATACATTCATACAATAAAAATTCTTTAACAAAAATACATTAAAAATATTTTGCTGACCGTACTAGATCGCTTTTACTGATATAAGCTGATGTTTCTATTCAATCCGTTATTGCATACAGCGTTCTCGTAAAACATGCAAGCTCTCAGTTTCTGGCGAATTCACTGCTGACGAATCTATTCAGTCAACCCGAAAATGTATTCCGTTGCAACTTATCTAGATATTGAGCTTTCTCTATTGTCAGTGTTTTTCAAAGTGGGCGATGCCGTCCCCTTGTCGCGAGATATTGTTTTTTTTTATGCCGACCTATTTTAGAAGCAGATTATCGTTTTATTTTTATTTTTCATAGATCTATTCTTAGAAACGAAAAGGCTTTGAATAAAAAGTTTGAGACCCCTGTTCTACAGCCAGCGGTAGATATCAGGTAAAATGAGCGGAAAGGTAATTTGAATATTTACAAGACCGCATTATCTACATTTTCAAATGATTCGTATGAGTCGCGGTAATTATTTAGATATTACTTCGTCGTTTCAAATAAGCATGGGAACCATATCATTCACACCAGATACACTGACATGAAATATGATCTTTGCGACCCATTTAGACCTGTCGGATTACTCGTGACTTTCTTAAAAATAATCATCGGATTAAAATAAACTCACTAGTGCTAATTTCTTAAGTAGGCCGCCCTGATAACGTATTCACACCGCACTCCTCCGATGATAACCGATTAAGTACGGGGAATTGCCGAGCAATTCAAAAGGATAAAGCGTTACATTATAGCGGAGGTAACGAACTGCACGAAGGTGCGATTCGCAGAACTGTGCGTCACACAAAGGATAATGACCACTCCCTATCTAATCTCAGTTGCAGCGTCAAATTGTCATAACAATTTCAACACCTCGCTCCCTTTCAAAAGAATCCGCTTTGTTTCTTTTAATTCAAAGTGCAGGCTTCCGTCTGTCGTGTGCTTGACCGGTATACACATGTTTCTCAGCTTTTTCTAGTGTCGTAGATATGTCACCCTTTGACGATAGTGCTGAGGAGCTCTCGAGAGATCCGTCGACCTACTTTTCCGAGACGCTGGCAACTTGAGATCCGGACCTAGATTAAGATCTTTTTTCTTGCACAAAAAAATCTAATGGAAAGGGTGATTCTAGTGGATCTCGCTCTTTATCGGGGCGATTACGTGTCATCATACTAGATGGCAGCACCGCACAGTGTGGTCATCGCAAGCCTACCGCAGTCCGCAACGCGGGCGATAAGTGTCAAATCAATTTTTCAAGATGACCCAGATACACAGCGGTAATTTGGCCATCATCCAATATTTTGATTTGGTTACCGGGCGCGAAAAAAAAGACAAGTGCACGGTACTCACCTATAGGTCTTCATGACTCCACATAAATAAGCACTTTTATTAGATACATGCTCGAGATTTGAATCTAAAAATTGTCCAAGAACACTTAAAGCACCGTCGGATGGAAATTCTTTTAAGGCATCTAGCGCTCGCTCATCCAGTTCCGCGTGCGCTAGCTTTCCAGTCTTATAAATATCATCGAGCTTGGTTGCTACCTGGAAATTAAAAACGACCACATTAATACGTACATTTAATCATACTAAAGTGAGGTGTACGACTGATCCAAAGATTGCATGATACATCAATGTAATATGTTTTTTTAATTCTATCAATCGTACAAGTACTTCATGTACCTACAATAATATATTAAAATACAGGTATGAAATTCGAAGAACACTCATTCTCAGAGATGTAAATATCTTAAGTCGTAAATACATAAATATCAATATTATCTAAAAATAAGCAAGCAAAACATGTATGAACATTCTGCTTAAATTGTTGCACTTCCCGACAAGAATAACTGCCTTTGTAACGCAAATAATAAGTACATGTTCGCACTCATCGTATAACAGATTACAAAGGTCACCAGACCGTCGGACCAGTTACCGCAAAGTTGTCGCGGACCCTGAGCTTAAAGTACCATCTGCCAAATTGAACATGCCATTTTTGTCGCACACATCGCTCGAGACGCGTACTGAAAGTTGAGAATCGTTTGCAAGGTTCCAGAGGCGAGTTACCTTGTGAGCCATCGATCCTTAGCGATACCGGCAAGAACCAGCGGACAAGTCGGGCGCCAAGGGTAATGAAATCGAAAACTGCATGAGACACAGGGCTCTCGAATGCGCTAAGGAATTGAGTGATACCTACTTTGCGGCTTCACGCAACCGCAGAACAAACGTACATGCGGAACTGTGCAAATTTCGTATGATTTATGCAAAGGGTACTCGAGTGTTGATACGACACTACTAAACATATAGCTTTTGAAGGAATAATAAATACTATTTACATACATTTCGCGTCATTCATTAAGTTTAACACAGGACAACGCTCACGCTCTGTCGCGAGAACATCTCTCAAACTATTTGTTAAACATCTCAAACAAACGTTAGATTAAGAAAGCAATACTGTTGGTAAATAGTGACATATCATACATGCATGCTACGAAGGGCACACCGATATCTCAATTCCGGTTGTCATCATAAGATATAATTAAAACAATCTCTATTAGCAATGTTGGGGGGTTACATGGACCAAGTTTCCTCGAATTACGGTAAGATCCATGCCGGTGGAATATCAGTGGGATGCAACTGTGGCATTTTACGTTACCACTTACGTAGTCATTATCAATAGAATAATTAGGTAATATGTTTCATGTAGACAAAGAGTTTCTCGAACATAAAAAGTTATTTTAACAGACCTAAGCTTAATCGTACAAGTTATCTCGCGCAGATTATACGTATGCGATCTTCTCGCCCGCATTTGTTTGTGCATTCGTCTTGGTGTCTCCATGGCACCCACGACACAGGAGAAAATCCTAGTGTGGGGCTATGAGTGTAGAAAGCGTGTTATGTTATGTTATAGTGCGACAATTCTTGTACGAATATATTTTATCTTACAAATATGCTTGTTATGTGTTAGTTTATTTATACAATATAAGAACTTTTCGGCTACTAAAGAGCGGGTATCATTAAGAGTTACACTATGACAAAGTTTATTAATCAAAACGAAATTTACTGAGCTAAAAACTGTTGGAATTCTATATTATCTGCAGTGTGCCGTTACTTTAAAGTTAAGTAAAGTTTAATGTTATTTAATTTGAAGTCCAAATTATTTCCATGGAATTTTACTGACACGTGCCATCACTATGTAAATGCTATAATGAATTCGGAAAAATAAAATTATAATAATAAAGGAAAGGCAGTGGCAGATCTCTTAAAAGTGAACCATAAAAGTAAAGAGAAAATATACCATAAAAATTAATAAAATAAACTATCTCTTTTTATCTGTAAGATATTTCGAAACAGATAAAACGTAGAGCAAAACAGCTTCAATCTTTTAAACTTCTTTTACAGCGAAAAATTTTTAATTAACGAGTGATTATGTCCTGGAATCTCTAATGAAAATATTTGAAGTGTTAAATGGCGCGCCTTTTCAGGCTGACGCACGCATTCAGCCCTTTGTACGGCGCAGGCTCATTCCGGCAGACTGTTAGATACGAGAGTGGTCTAAGACTATTCAAACACGTCTCAAAGGATAGCTGCCTGCATTGTTAGCTCCAAGATTCATACAAACATTGTCAGTTCTTAAATACTAGCTCAAAACAACTTTAAGCTCCGTTCCCATAAGGTTCAAAACTAAAAAGATGCTCATTTTCCGTACATATCAGATAGGAGATGAGTGTGCCATTATGGGAGATTTTGAGAGGAAAACTCAAATACATAAGCCGAGTACTAGCTTGAAAATCATGCTGCACGGTGTAGGTACCTAATAATGTATTAGCGACGAGGAAAATTATAAGGCTCATGTTTCTATGCTTATTTTCCGTGTACGCAAAGATAAGTGTTATAATAAATAGCTAAATGAACAGGCATCATCTAGAACGGATACTAGGACTTGCTGTTGCAATGTAGACACGAATATAACCTACAGGAAGATACATATATCCTACAGGACTCACTAACAGTATTAAGCATACGAAGTAACGAACAGAAATGGGGTTCAGATTCTTACAAGTGATTTCTATAAGCTTTTTGGACAAAAAATGTCCAAAAAATGCTACTGATTGTTTTCAATTGCTTGTAAATAACATGCATTGTGCATATAATTATATACAATGAAATTAAGCGTAATTTATTTACAAAATTATCCGAATAATAGATATAATAATGTGCAATGTACATATTTTTTTAGATTATATGGAGGTTTTTGCTAAGGCCTCCTGCTTGATATATCCTATAGCTTGATACTCCTATCGAGTGATTAAAATAAGTAGACAAGTAAAACAATTTTAACCGCATGATTACGTCGATGTACCGATATTAACGAAGCTTCAGAATAAAGCTGAATAGACATTAAGACCAAATGCACACTATTCTCCAGCAGGAAAGCGGTAGATAAAATAGTATAGATATTGCACTGTCATATACAGTGATTAACATATAAAATAATGACAATACTTAGCACATTCAATATTATGTAAATGCGGTACTGAATAGCGTTTAAAAAAATCTATGTTCTTAACTGATTACATAGAAATTATATAGTGATAGTCAACTTATCAATTACATTTGTCACGTAATTAACTCGATAAACTAGCAAGTTTAATATCAATTTGGAATTCTTTTTTATAACAGTAAAAGTTTCCAAGACTTGAAACTCTCACAAACTTTCGCAGGCTCTTTTTTATGACAAGCAATTCAAAATATTGTTTTAGATATTTTAATAATAAGCTACTTTTGTGTAGAGACAGGAATTTTCACAAAACGTATTGTAATTACTCTTTGGGATGTAGAAACCTACACGATGATTAATCCGGGGCATACAATTTTAGAAAATGTTAAGCTTCAGAAATACGTTAATGTGAATTATAATTTTAATTGATTGATATCCGGCATATACACGCATAAATGTTACCTATTTAAGCATGTTTCAAAGGACACTTAATATGAAGCTCTCATTAAAGTAAAATAGAAAAGGGAAAAATAACGTAGAATGTGGCACTCCTGCTTAAACGCCCTATACTCTAGGGCGTATAACTGAACCTAACTAAATCTCTAGGGTCTAGATGTTTAGTTAGGTTCAGCTTCAGCTGGCTAAGGTTAAAAAGCGGTATCTTTTTTTCCAAAAACAGTTGTTTAAACGATAACTGAAACAAATAGATGCTGAAATCGCAAAAAATACCAAGTATATTGGGTATGACGCTTTTATTTTACAATTTTCAAATCTCTTGTATAATTAATTACTTGCTTACAGGAAAATAAATGTATATATTTGTATATAATATATTTTTAAGTAATAATTATGGACCACTGAATGCCAGCTTTATAGGTATTATACATATTTAAAACACGAAATAAGAAATCTACGTATTAATTTTCGCATCCCCTACAATAATCCTATGCTTCATACAACATGCTGTGTTATTCCAACATAATTGATGCCATTCAAAATATCGGGAAACCTTCTTCCTTTAAATATTTATTAATGTCATAACTATACAGCCAAAAGCGCGTGGTTTTCTAACTCCGACATGCAATAAATACACTAGCCGCAAATTAGAATTAATATTTTAAGTACTATATAAATACATGTTCTCTTACATAATTTCAACTCAATGTATTTGTTATCATTGTTAATATATCATGTAGACTACTTTTTGTGTATTGTTCTGTGTTAATTGTTGATAGCAACAGTGCATTTTCAATCCAATCACAGTTAGTGATAAAGGTATGTCAAAGATCATTTATAATCAAAGAGAAAGTATCATTTACAAAAACAATGCAATTTCATCAACATATTATTGCATTCTTTAAATACTGCAATATGTACTGTAGGTATCATTAACTAAGATTCTGAGATGTAAGTATAATATGTACATTTAGTATCATTCTAGATTTATCAGAATTTCCTTGATATAATAGTAGAAGTTACATTCTCATTCTTATGGATGAGAGTGCCTTTT
>DWNE01001145.1:0-23335 GCA_018249875.1 Cecropterus toxeus | reverse complement strand
TAAAGTTTTTTGATATCTGTAATAGTTACGAAATAATCGCCTGTGCACACTTAACGATTACACCCGGTATATATATAGAGGAGTTATACTATAAAAATGACTATTTCCTTAATTATGTAGATTTTATTGAGACATTTAAATAAACTTTATTTAACTAGCGTTATGATAAAACTTTCAATGTGTTAAATACCTTTTTTCTATTGTTAGTGTTGTTTTTTCTACAAATGTAGAATAAAGCGAAAGATAAAATGTTTAAAAAGATTTTTATCTTGTTACGCCAAACAAGTATAACTTGTAACGCGTGTACATAAGTACACACACGCTTTTTTGTTGTATGTATATCGATTAGTTTTTGCTTCCCTCTGTACTTAGGGGACTTGATGTACAAGGGAAAATGTTATGTATGGGGAATATACGAGACGAGGTTCATCACTGTACGTAATAAGAATAGACGTAGACGTAGAATAGATGTAGGGATCCAATCAAATTTTCCATTTGGACTTTGGCTGCGAGAAAATAAATGTATACGATATTATTAAATTTGTAACGAAATATTAAATTTGTTATAACCGAATCTTCTTCACTTACTGAAGCATTTCCAAGAACTTTATTGGATATGAAAGTTAATAATACTTACACACATTGGCAATCAGAGATAAGAGGTTAAGAGGTAATAAGAAATTAGTTGCGTTATTAGTATAAGTTCTGTTTTGTCGTAATATAAAAATTATTTACATCATTTTTATTGTATATTCCGTAATAATTCTAGTTTTATTTATTTATTACTTAGATTATTTTTTTATTACTTAGACACGCAATTTTTATGATGCACCCTTTTAGTTAAAGTAATTAAACAACTTTAATTCAAGTTCAATTACTGTATTGTTAACAACTCAACAATTACGTAAATTTAATTTTTATATTAAGTTATACTGTTTTATATTAAGTTGCTTACATATTTTTATTGGCGACAGTGAGACCACGTACGATCATGTGGACAGCATGCTCATTTACTACTTCAATATAACCAAAAAATATATATTACTCGACTGCGTCAGAAGGAGGGTAAGGTTGTGTCGATTTCTTTGGCACGCGCTACAGCCTAAACAGATTGATGGATTGTGACATATGATGTATCATTAGAATCGTGTCGATTTGTAGAGTGACATAAGCTATATATTTAAAAAAATGGCGCCTGTAATAAGGCAAAAAGGGGTTGAAGGGACGAATCTTATTTAATTATCATAACAATATAGGTATCAAATGAAAGCTAGTAAATAGACCATTCCAAACATACATTATAACAGTTTTATGTTACATTGGCGGAAACTTTTAAAAAGCGTTAAATACGTATTAATTAAAAAAAAAAAACAAAATAACAAATTTCAGTATTGGCAGTCGAGTTTTTAGAGTTTCCGACTGCATCAGATGGAGGGATGGATAAATTATAAATTTTAAATTATAAAGATATTAAATTGCAATACCCTACCAGGGTGCATGCTTGTACTACCTAATTTTAAGACCTAACATGGAAAATAAGCATGAGCAATAAAGATTTTGAATTTGAATTTGAATTTGAGGGTAATTTTTTTCGAGTGTGTTTATGTCCATTTCTTTGGCACCCGCTACAGCCCCAACTGCTTGACGGATTGTGACGTATGACATATCATTAGAATCGTATCAGTATGCATAGTGACATAGACTGTATATTTTTTAAAAATGGCGCTAGCAAATACAGAAAAAATGGGGGGGAGGGATTATCTTTTTTGATTATGACGATTATTTACTTCACTATTTTGACAAAAACTCATATAAGCGTTAAATTAAATATGTATCATTATGAATAAAAAACCGTTTTGAGTAGTCGAGTTTTTTGTTTTGATGTGTTTAAGAATGTTACTAGTTTGTTTACATAATATTTTTTGGTTGTGTCAACGAAACAGCAAAGGCTCGGCCCGTAATTAGCTTTACTAACTGACACTAATGATGATTTCCTCTTGTCCGCAGACGTAATCGGCACACCATAGTCTTCCATTGAGCCGCAAGACTGCACCTGTGATACCCGGGGCCGCACCCGACCCAGGGCGAGACAATAATCGAAGGGGCCGCGATTTATGGGGACATAAACATTCTACACGGATAACTTTGCAAAGTGAGACCCATTTGTTTAATTAGCATCGTAAGCATATTTCCGGGTGCGGCTGCCTTTGGATTGTCTACGTCGACGTGTTCCGGTTTAGAGTGGAATTTATTGGTTTGGTCGTTTTTGGAGTTTCTTGGTTGCTATACATCTTTATTGCATCTCATAACATAATTATGTAAAATATGTAACAAAGGTGAAAGACACATAATGTAAGGGACAACAGGCGGTCTTTCCTTAGGTTATTGAAATAGCGATCTTTCCCAGACAATACGAAGGAAAGTATTTCAAGCGAAATATGAAGTTGGGGTGAACCAAAATGACATACCGAATTATAATAAGTATGTAATCAATCCCCAATTAGATAAGAGTCATACCTGAGGTTAGTCACCTTTCTACCACCTTGAGGTTGATTTAAAGCTATATAAAGTTTCGGTCACAGCTGCTAATGATAATGCCATGTCATTTCAGCACTTAGAGACACCATACATGATTATCTGTATCATATCTGTCTTTACTTTGACATGCAGTACGATTACTTCTGTTAGAAGGCTATTGATTTTTGTTTCAAATTACACGTCGATGTAGCAATCATGTTGATTTAAATAGTTATTACCTAACAACATTTCAATTAATTAATTGTAAAGATTCCGAATAAAATTGACATTGACCTAGAGGTTACAGGTACATAAATGTAAACGGATGTGTACCATTAAATCATATCTAATGTCTCAGCAATAAACTCACCAAGTCTTTACGCTTTAACTATTCCAAGATGACTGCTCATCTCGGCTGAGACGCAGCTGCGTGGAAACCTTTAACACGGAAGATTAATTAGGCTTCATAACTTATCTAGAATTGTAATTACAGATATAACTTTTTGAAATAGAATGCTTACAGGGGTTTTGTTTTTGTAGCTAATTTATATTGATCTCCAACGTGGGCGTAGCTATAGTATTATTAGGCTCTATTTTTTTTCAATCTTATTTTAAGCGGTAGAAGAGTAGAAGTGTCGGCGACCCGCGTGGCGGAGCGGTCACCATACCGGTCTGACACGCAGTGGGTTCCGGGTTCGATCCCCGGCCAAAACCGACATCTGATTGATGAATTTTGGATTTCTGTTTTGGGATTGGGTGTTTGTGTATTTGTCTCTGTGTGCGTCCATGGTACCCACGACATAGCAGAAAATCCTAGTGTGGGTATGAGTGTAGAAAACATTATT
Source organism: Cecropterus toxeus (assembly GCA_018249875.1). Lineage (NCBI taxonomy): Eukaryota > Metazoa > Arthropoda > Insecta > Lepidoptera > Hesperiidae > Cecropterus > Cecropterus toxeus. Next base: position 19,973 of record DWNE01001145.1, on the reverse strand, counting down.
TATTATTATTTACGTGGTGTCCCCAGGTAGGGGTGGTCCATGCCCCACGCGGCGCCAGCTACCGCCATGTCGGCCCCGCCGCGCCACCCTCACTTCTACACCGTTGAGGTCGGCGACACCCGCTTCACGATCCTGAAGCGCTACCAGAACCTGAAGCCGATCGGCTCCGGCGCCCAGGGGATAGTATGGTGAGTCGCACTATCATATCATGACATGATAAGTCTATCTACATATGATGCTATCATGAGTGTAGTGGTAAGCTTCTCTACAGACGATTCATAATTTTATTTGATTGAAAAATTCACGTATTAGAGTGGCTCGCGGAATGATTATGGCATTAGGTTTAGGATTAGGATTGAATACTTCTAGTTTTTTTTTTTTAATAAGTTTTTTTTTATTGGTAGCTACACATGCCTATAGTTAGAGAGCACTATATAATTTACATCTATGTATTGTTTTGTGTTCTAAGCATAGAGCTTATTGACTTTGTTGTAGTCAATATAAAATATATAGGTATATATACAAATCAGAAATTCATAGCTAGTTTTCGACTGAGTACCTACTGCAATTTTGCACAATACTATATTTGTAGATTTAACATACTATCACACTTATTTCTTACTCCACTTGATTGACTTATCTGCAAAGTTATTTTAATTGTTATTAATATTTTTATTTGAAATGGGATGTTCTTTTGTTAGAGCTAAATTAATATGATTGGGTCTATACACCAAGTAATTGTTTATGCTCTTGATTGTTCAAGAATGGCTTTAGTCACAAGTAATATATTTGTATGTATTTGTACTGTAGAAGTATGAATTTCTGTACTATAGTTTGTGAGAAAGGCTTTATATTGCACGCACTCATTTGCTTTCATACATTGCACTATGTGGCATTGCATTGCACTATTACTCCAATAAAATCGTTTCTTTATCTTTACACAAACTTATCTTTTATTTATTTTTATCTTTACCTAAGTAAAATTATTGTACTTCCATTAGGTTGATGCGTGACGCGCACCTACTTGATAGAATACTAAAATTATACTCATAAAAGTTAATGAAATAAAGTATGTATACCAAAATTGCGGCTATTTACCCCTTTACGTCAAAAGGAGGATAATATTGTAAGAACGTACGTATGTAAGTACACACGTACGTTCTTATTATAATAATATGGATATCAAATAAAATGTAGTAAGTCGACAAATATTTTTATGTATTTTTTTATAATATGGTTTTGTATAATAACTTAATTAATAGTTATCATTGTTTATCCCTTACACATTGAACAGAACGAAAAAGAGGTAAAAAAAAATCCGCGATTTTGGATTGCATTTGTTATTGAAACAAGTTAAACTACACATAAAGATCAAACACGTAATAATGGCCGTTACACACTCACGACGAGACGCATCGAGATCACAAGCGTACACACTCCCGCTGCATTACAAATTCCATTCACCGTCTGCGTGCAAATCGTGCAATAAGATTAGGAATAATTAAACTGCAATTATATACGATGTGTTGACTCGATCTGCAATATATTCGTACGGTACTGAAATGTGGGGTGGGTAATTAAGACTTATTATGAAACAACATGAACAGTGCCCTAAGTATGAGTCTATTATTACATTTCCTCAAACAGAGTCCTCAGTCGCCGTTGGAATTTTCGCTTGTAGCTACTATATTACATGGGCGAACTCGTAAACGGTCATCGAAACGTATTGAACGCACTAAAGGGCACCGAATGTTAAAATCAATTTGAACTTGTGAAAAATAAGGTTGTCTAAATATATTGATTTAGGCAATAATATCTCCCAACGAAGCTGAACTGAAACGTAGCTCGTGTAAAGAATTTTATTAATTCGTAAAAGAAATATCCACATTTATCGTGGGCTTCATGAGATTAGACCTTATATGCCAAGATCCGTCTTAGATATATAGACAAGACCAAACATGGCCAACGTTCTTTACATAGTCTTGAAACGAGCAATTGTAACAAAATAAAAGAAATTGAAGTAAAATATCTCTTGAACCGGTGTAATTTCAAACTTGATGGTATTAAATGCGTCACAATAAAAAAACACAGACATAAATGTATAGAATTAAGAAGACGAGAGAATGTGGTACAACTCCTTACACAGTATTTATAGGTTCACGTAAAAGTTTTCATTAAAATAGTTAGCGCGGTACTGAAACAAGGACAGCGCCTTCTAGCAGTAGCGTCAACAACTGCTTATGTAACGCACTTTCATCGTGTTTCAAATCACACCGATTCTAAAGAATTTCATTAAAAAAAGACTGAATGCCTAACTGACTGATTATTTTTTGCCAGCCACCGTTTTTGGAGTCCCCCTACATTTTTCACATGATAAAATAAAAAGATATCGATATATATTTGGTACAACAAGAAACGAATCGTAAACAACGTAGATAAAATCTAAATGATATTAACCATTTCATTCATTATTAATTTCACCTTCCCCATTGTTGCCCATGCTCACATACTTTTATAAACCAAATAATGAAATGTTTTGTAACAATGGAAACATTCGAATTATTCCTGAAATAGCTTTGTCCTGCGGATTCATCCGGGACTAAAAATGGTTTCATAAGTTTAAATTGAAATAACAATTCAGTAGTTTTAATTTGACCCGAATTTACACAGACAAGAATTCTATATCGAAATTACTATTATTTACTTATTCTAAACTCACTTATTTCCCAAATAATCTTTTTTGAAAATACATATATGCAATGTACAAACACGGGAAATTGATTTTTTTTTGTCTTTATTTAATTAAAAATATATGTTCTCCACCGTATTACAATTTAAACGAGTGTATACTGAGGGCGCAGTTAGTAACTAATATAGTTATTATAGGCACAGAAATCAATAAAAGTCAGCCTGCCAACTTTTCTTATCTATTCATGCTGGCAACCGCAAGGCGTGCCAAACTGAACTACTATCATCGGTACAACTTTCCAAACTCACTTGATACTTGCTCAACAAACCACTTGCAATGCAATACTACCAAAAAATAAAGAGAATTCAAATTATAGTGACATATGTGTGTAGTAAAGTCATACTTATCCAAGGCATTCCAACTTAGTCCTTAACCCGTGACCAACCTAATATTATAACCTTATTACCTCAGAGGTCTAACCTTATAGGGATTTTATTAAAGATGGCCATGTCTAAATGATGAAGCATTTATACATGGCCATCCATACATCCATACCATACATATTAGTTCTATGTTATAAAAATAATAATTACCTAAGAAAATTATAAAAATTTAAGAAATATAGCTTTGTAAAAAATGTTACTAAAGTCAGGGTGGAAATTGAGTAATTAGTATTTAGTCACTTGTTTTAAGGCGAGAATTGTTACATTATAAAGAGTTCATTTACCAAACGACTACAGTATTCGCAACATACGGAGTGTTAGAGTTACGGGATTAGTGATCACCAGGAGGAATAGTATTTCTCTGTGTATTTTCTCTTATCAATCTTACTCATACTTCTACTGCTATTTCTTCTACATTTGGGAAGCATGTAGCATCTTGTTGGCGTGTAACATTTTATATTTCTGTCAGAATAATACGCTTGGATGTTACATTTCAATTAAGATCAAATCGTACATCAATTACTATTAAATACATGCATGCATTCATATCATGGATCGACAAAAATGAATTCTTGGTATTCAAAATATGATAAATAAACACATCACATTAAATTAATGCTCTCAGTCACTACACGCCTGTACGGCACGCTCTAAGTTTGATTCTAGAGATGTGTCAGTTCGGTATTCATATCCCAGACTCACCTCTGAAGTGATGTGCGTACAAATTATCATACGCTTTAACAGTGAAGGTTATCTTCGGTTTAAGGATCTTTATAAAAAATCAGTTTCTTTTAGAATGAGATACAATGATTTATACTATATGCTTATTTTTTGTTAGCGAGGAAACCTACATGTCAGAGAGTTCTGTAAAATAGAAATTTTCAGGGGTGTGCGAAGTCTGCTAATACGCACTTGGCTAGCGTTATGGACTAGAGCTTAAGACCTTTAATAGGAGACATTTGCCCAAGTGCAATAAACAAAACATCAACAATTAATTCCGAGTTGGTACATCACAATTTTGTTCTGTTTACTTATAGCTGATCCTGTTATACGTTAGCCGCGTAGAAATGTTACAGTTTTACTCGGTGACATTCGGTGACGCGGTATTCACTGTTCCCACGCGGTATACCGAGCTAGTGCGGCGCGGTGCGGGCGCGCAGGGCATGGTGTGGTAAGAATGGCGAACACGACGCTTGGATGCTTTGAACGTTTTCACCCTGCGCCTATGGCTGTTAGGACTAATAACGTTTTAGCCGAGTGATATGGGAGAACGGGATTCAAGTTGCGGAATTGTCGCGGATTATTTGATTGTATCGTGATGACGGTTGGAAATGCGGAACTTGGATTAGGAAATGCGTGAACGCCGGGAAACATTGATATTTCCATGACGTGGATAATGTAGTTAATATGAAACTAGTGTAGAGCGAGCGCGCTTAGGCGAGAAGCTAGCTCTTCCATATAAGGCTTGATATTCCTTTATTACTATTATAATTTGATCCGTTCACTGAAAGTATTGCCCACAGCAAATAAGTTGCTCCTGTATCTTTTATAGATTGTAACACAAAATTCGTTACACGATATTATAGAGAGCGCAATGTGGGTGCGTATATATCAGATGCGCAATAATCGAATTCCACTGCATTATCACTAATATTTTTCGCCTTTAAAATTGTTAATTAGTACGAAATAATTAATAAATTTGATTGGTTCTATAAAAAGCACGTCTAGTAGATATTTAATCAAAAATCGTATTACATATCGAGTTCCGTGTTATCTCGAATAAATTTCCGTCATTAGTCGCCGGGTAAATTAAATTATTTGTAGGGTTACGCGTAACACTCTAATTCATTTGACGCTTTCTGTGTAAGGTGTCGCGAGACTGGCTTTGTGACTAACTCATTTTGTTTCTAACTTTCAACTGTAACTCTACCTGTTTTATGATCCCCTGGTACTACGGATCATTTACGGCTGGTCTCAATAATTTGACAGCTTTACATTAAAGATATAGGCTATCTTTTAGAAACTGTCAAATTGGCTATCATACGAATCTGCAGCGGAATATTTGCGTGCCAATAACTTTTTTAATACATTAAAGTAGGCAAAGACCAAAGTCTTTCACGGTAGAAATAGGTGTGGCGGTGGTACCTCCCCTACCTGGCATTTATGATAGGAACTTAAATTTCTACTTTTGATCTATCTTTAATATAACCTTGCGCTTGTTATATGCTTGCCACATAGATTGAGCTGTAGAAAAATCACATTAAGGGTTAAAAACAGAACACCTCGGAGACATTATCTGAATCGATTTTGTAAGCGTTGTAAGACGTCATTAAAGAAGATAGATTTGATAACAGACAACATCTGATGTCTAAGTTTAACTGCGGGAAGATTATTGAGACCGGCCGTGAAATATCTTAATCTGATCCGCCATTCTGTTCCAGTGTAAGTAGTGTTTGCAATATTTTAACATATTCACGGCCAATGACGGGTATTAACTTAAAATAACTATTGTATATACCGTTTGATGAATGAATTTCGAAACTTGAAGTATATATAACTTATCCTATTTTTGGAGAATGCGGAATTGTATTATAATCTTTGCATGTTATGTAATAAAATTTAGTTATATTTAGTTATATATTTGAATATTTTAAGTAAACTTATGTTAGATATTATTTCAGTGCCTAGAGTTTTATTGTACATCATTATTTTGGTTACCTAGTCCTTAATATTTCACTGCCTACAAACATTAATCAACTTGTCAATTTCTGTTCATTTGACCCATCTGGCGTTATTCCAGGCCGAATTTTAGTTGTTATCTAAAAGTTTTAAAGAACTAACATCTGTCAATTTAAAGTTTTAGATAATGTAAAGAGATTGTAAAAGTAATGCCAATTCCGTTTTGAAGTTCGATGCTAGCAGTAAGGGCGTTTAGTCTCACTAAGAGAACGTCAAAAGAACTTGAAAATATTGTTACGACTGTAAAACAATGCCATGATATTATTTATTTGATATATTTTACCTTTCCCTTCCTGAATGTCCTTTTTTACGTTTTGTCACTATCACATGTACGTAAGCAATTTTTTTAGTATCCATCTTGTATGAAACAAGGATGTAACAAGACTTTACTATTCGTTATTTAACATCGTTAACCAGTAGAGGATCGAAGATTTCCTTTCGGGGAAGGACTTGATCAGAAAACATTTTTTTGTCTAAAAGGTGTAGTCTTAAGATTATTGCGCCTTGTGACCCTTAGACCTACCTCCCCTACCTCCCCCCGGAACCTTCAGAGACTCCCTTCATTGCTAACGTGAATAGACTAAACAACGTTCAACACTATTTCCGACATGTTTCCAGTGCCGCGTACGACACGGTGACGCAGCAGAACGTCGCGATCAAGAAGCTGTCGCGGCCGTTCCAGAACGTGACGCACGCTAAGCGCGCGTACCGCGAATTCAAGTTGATGAAGCTTGTCAATCATAAAAATGTAAGTGTTTAAGTATTTTGGTGTAAATACAGCCTTGTCCGTTTCAACTTTGTTTGGGAAACAGATCTCGCACAAAAATTCACGAACGTGAAATTCGAATGTAATTCAAAATACAGAGGAGAGACGCCTTCTCTTGATGAGCTGCGGGAAGTCGCCAAATTCCTTTGAATTAACCAAACTTCGTATCGGTAATGTGAAGATTTCTGAGGGGTGTATTATGAAAGAACATGGCACATAGATGGTACTATGTGTACTGAATTAATTTACTACTCCAGTTTCTTAAAAAAATGGTGGACTTCGTGGCGATGTGGCGTGCAGAGGAATCCGGTTTAGATCTTGCTAATATCACCGAGGGGAGTTAGTCTGTCGAATTGTACAATGGTAAAGGAACATTCAAAGAGTTACAATTTACGCCCGGAGACCGAGACGAATATTTAAATGATGAATTAAGATGAATGTTCTAAGTGTCTTTGTTAAAGTATTTTTATTTAAATATCTGAAACACCCACAAGTATTCGAAATATGCGGATTTTTTTTTGACGACTCTTCTGGCGGTACTGGCTCGATACGGGTTTTGTTTTACGAATATACATTTCCAGCCTTGCTTTAGTTTCGTTACACCCGAAATTTTTAACAAAAACGGGGGAACTGTCTGAAGTCATGTCTTTCGCCTATGCTACGGCATGTAGGGTCGGGAAACCCAGATGTCTTGATTTAATAGAAGAAGGTTTGATTATGCTGTCACCCCTTAGAACATAAGTTCCTTTACATATAATCTTCGTTTTCCAGATAATCGGCCTGCTGAATGCGTTCACGCCACAGAAGAGCCTCGAGGAGTTCCAGGATGTATACCTGGTGATGGAGCTGATGGACGCAAACCTCTGCCAGGTCATCCAGATGGACCTCGACCACGAGAGGATGAGCTACCTGCTGTACCAGATGCTGTGCGGCATCAAGCATCTCCATCTCGCCGGGATTATACATCGGGTGAGGATCTTATAGTTTGTTTGGTAAATCATTCGGTTTTGTGTTTTTTCGGCAATCTTACTGTCTCTTTCTAGTTTCTAGGAAAAATTAGACCTCTTAACTCTGATTATTCGTTCTCTATTCATTTTTTATATAGATTTGGCATATTATTTTATATTTGGCATGTTATATGGCAATTTCTTTCTAAAGTAAAAAATATATTTTTTTACTAATGACTGTTAATTTTCGTTATTAACGTTTTAGCACGAATTATGTATACTTTACAAAATTTTGTGATTTTATATAATATTTATAATGTACTAAATTATATAATTCTGGTAAGTCACTCCTCCTGAGACATCCGCCTAACGCTTGATTTATTTGACGAAATAACAACACTATATTTGATCACTTCTTAAAACGCAGACAAGACACCAATTTAAATAGATCCATAGTCGGTTTAAAGACTCATTGGACAGTAACGAGAACCTCGGTTACGTCACGCCGTATGTCTAAGATACTTTAAAGAGTAACATGACCACTGGTTACAGGATCTGAAGCCGTCCAACATCGTGGTGAAGAGCGACTGCACGCTGAAGATCCTGGACTTCGGGCTGGCGCGTACAGCTGGCACTACCTTCATGATGACACCATACGTTGTGACGCGGTATTACCGCGCGCCTGAGGTCAGAATAACACCAGTATCATGTTTTCATCATCACCATCATGAGCTTTCATCAGTCCATTGCTGGACATGAGCCTCTGTCAAGGTCTCCACGTGGTGTCCACTCTAAAAACCGTTCACTTCAGCGATTCTCAGATACACGGCAGATGTGTCACTGCCACATCAGCTCGCTGAGAAACTTAGAGCTTATTATGTAGTTATTGTTCACGTCTGAGCTCTGTAAGTCATGGCTTTCAAGCTTTGTTTCTTATCATGTTTTATTTCTGGCCTACTTCTGGCCTTCTCTCAGGTGATCCTGGGCATGGGCTACACGGAGAACGTGGACATCTGGTCGGTGGGCTGCATCATGGGCGAAATGATCCGCGGCGGCGTGCTTTTCCCCGGCACCGACCACATCGACCAGTGGAACAAGATCATTGGTATGTATGATCACATATACGCGCACGTCCTCACACGAACACACACAAATAAGCGCGCGCGGAAACGCACGCACACTTGCACATACACAAATACACACATGCACCCGCGCACTTACACGTACATATTGTTTTGTCTTCTTGGAAGGTTCGAGAAGTTCATATAGGTAGGAATAAAATAAGATTTTGTTTAAAATGTACTAAAAGGTTGGTGTAAATCATCAGCACATCAAACATGAAGCTCGAATGTCTTCGGATCACTCTTAATGTTTTCTGGTAGGAAATACATCCGTAGGAAACATTTCTTCGTTACATTGTTTTGCAGTGTAAATCAATATGTAATTGTATATCATGTGCGCAGAGCAACTGGGCACGCCGTCGGCGGCGTTCATGGCGCGGCTGCAGCCCACGGTGCGCAACTACGTGGAGAACCGGCCGCGGTACGCCGGATACTCCTTCGAGAGGCTCTTCCCGGACATCCTGTTCCCCTCCGACAGCGGCGAGCATAACCGCCTCAAGGTTTGTCCATTCAATGGTAACATGTTAAAAAAGAAAATCCGATTGGAGCATATGTTGGGAATTATTTTTAAAATAATGAACATTGGTACATGCATTACCCGTACATACTCCTAGTGTATAGTGAGAGTTCGGTAGAAAAATAATGAATATCGAAGTAAAACAGATAGATCCTGATGCCAAAGGATATATAACAAACGATAAAATCACAGTTTTGGGGTAATGTGGAAGATTTTTCACTTAAAATGAACTCAAATTTAATACGTGGTGGTAGAACCAGCATATCGATATAAATGTCCGACTTCTACTTGGCCGGCTCTATTTAGTCCGTTTCAATATAAGACCGATTGAAGAGTAAGGGAGACATATTTATCCGTGGGATTCCAATTTAGTCCAAAGGGATAACAACATATCTGTGGCAAACCTTATGTAAAACTGGTCTCACCTGGGGTTGGTTACTCATATCCATGGCCGGTGGTGACCACTTACCATAAGGTGGGCTGCTTGCTGGTTTAGTACTTCATAAAAAAGATGGTTGGACATGTTCATTTGCTACTTCCACATTATAAAAGCAACTAACCCGGCACGCTCTATGTCCCAGGCGTCCCAGGCGCGGGACCTGCTGTCGCGCATGCTGGTCATCGACCCCGAGCGCCGCATCTCCGTGGACGACGCGCTGCTGCACCCCTACATCAACGTGTGGTACGACGAGGGCGAGGTCAACGCGGTACGTCACCAATCGAATATATTTTTTTTTGTATCGAGGGAAAACCTTCAAAAAGTACCCGACGCTGTTGGAATAACGCCGGGTTATGTGGGATTTTTACCGCACTAAACCCCCCCCCCCCCCCCGGTGGCCGTCCTCAGCGCTGTGTAAAGAACTCCGGGATCTCCAACGAAACACAACTGGAGTCCTTTGAGCGCGATGCCCCCTTCCGGGCCCTTTCCCGGCGAACATTTATTCTCACCGGGTCTTCAGATGTTTACGATGGCATACGACCACACATGCCACCGTTCTTTCTGGGGTCGCTTGCCTGGGTGGCTCGAGCTCACACTATTACCACCCACAACCCTGGAAGCCCCCTTTTAGTCGCCTCTTACGACAGGCAGGGGATATCGCAGCTCTATTCTGGTCCCGGAACTACAGGGACAACCAATCGAATACCTAACTAGTTCGGCACGCGCTATATCCCAGGCTGGTGATCCCGGTGTACCAGGCTTAATCAAATCGGAAGTAACTCATTTTGAGAATGTATGATTCGGACACTCATTCAACTCCCGGCCGTACCCGACGTTACTGGACTTCGTAGATTGTCACTACGTAATGTGAATATCAATCTCAAGGCATGGAAAAAATAGTTTCAGTTCTCTTTTCTTTTTTATTCGACCGATACTATTTCATGGTGTGTTTGGTTCCAGCCGGCGCCCGCGTCGTACGACCACTCAGTGGACGAGCGCGAACACACCGTGGATCAGTGGAAGCAGCTCATCTACCAGGAGGTCAGTCACAAAAAAACCTTACTATTGCTATTGTGTTCTATACTAGTTTATAGTAGATGTCTTTGCTCGCTTGATTTCTGACAAAGCGTAGGAAACAGTAAAAAAATCTAAGTGAAGTGACTATAGTAATGCCTATAAAGGTTTATTTTGTACAAGTTTCAAATAATATTCCAAAAAGTTAAGCCGGCCCTGAAATGTGTCCTAAAAAAAAGATAAGACACGAAAAATCAATAACATAAATGTCACATATCCACGTGTCCATTATTTTATCCAAGTTACATAGCAAACAGCTTCTATATTATATTTTATAATGTAGCTTGTTATAGTTATTATTATACTTCTTAAATATGTATTTTGTTTTTTTTTAATTTATATGTTCATTTGATTCAAGATCATGATAAATAAAATACGTTGACTATATGGTAGCAGCAGGTATTTTTTCATAATTCAAAGAAAATCTATGAAAAAGAAAAAGATACGTAAAATTCCTTTATAAATTATAACAATAAAACTGTGACCGACAATTGGAGTTAACCATTTTTGTTTTAATATGTGTTTAGATTAGATTTGTATTTTTGTCTTTTTGTAAGTAAAGTTAGTAAGGTCGTACGTACACGGGTCACACACGAGAGCCACTAGTGGCCAGCCCTGACGCCAGACGCGGCCACTACGCAGCCGCCTAAGGTCAGTGGCTGATTGAAATCTTATCTATCCATCTATCGGCCTATCTAGCTCACTGCGGGACTCAGACCTTTAAACTGCACTCAAATTGTTGCTGGGCATCCAAAGATTTGGAATATCTTCATCTCTTCACTTTTTAATCTTTTTTATCAGTATTTTATTATATAATTCATAATTTTATTATAATATGGTTCGTAATAAATATAGATTTTCATTTTATGTTAATTGATCCATTCATTCATTTTTAATATTGTTCTTTGGTTTTATCTATCGATTTCTCCACATGATATCAATGTAGAATTTTTGGTTATTTCATTCAATCATTCATTCACTAACATCTTAATCGTTAGAATCATCCAGTGTCCAGTAATACATAAAATGTCTAACTTAAAACGTCACTATCGTCCTGTTCTATTTTATTTTAAAATTCAAAAAATTCAAAACTTGATGAATTTTAAAATAAAGCAACATACGGGGATGTGGATGGTAAATATGTGGTGAGTGGTGGCGTTGCGTATGGTCGATGGTGGTCATAAAAATATTTATATATAGTTTAGTGTTGGCTAGTTGTCAAATCGTGAGTGGCCTGTGTGCGAGTAATTATGTATTTATTTTTTAAGAAATTGTACATTTCAGCTATGCTAGTTTTGAATATGTAGATATTAGCCACAAAATCAGATATATTTTGATTTTTAGGGTGAGAAATGCTTAGAATAGCTTTGTAGGATTCTTCTAGAATCGATTTTAGATTAGTAATTGAATAATATTTTTATTATTTATCGATATTGTCCATCGAGATTACAATTTTTATGTTGTTATAAAAATATTGGGATTGATTTAGCAGCACTGTAATAAAATAATTTTTGAATTGATAGGTTTTTAAAAAATATATGGGTTGTCTTTAAAATATTGGAAGTTTAATGTATAAAACATGCAATATTTCGATTTCATCGATCTAGGTTTGATTTAAAATATAATTACTTTTTTTTATTGATGTCATTATCCTATTAAGATTAACTGATAAAAAATTCGATTGATTTCTATAATAATCAACCGTTATTAACCGTTTCAAATAAATTTACCAGTCAAAAAGTTCAGGACACTATTTCATTTGAGTACATAGTACACTGTTTCGGGTAGAGATAGTTTATGGGTCACAGGTGGTAGGACAGTTGTCCGGCTCGGTAGTAACGGGTGGTGCCCGCAGGTGGTGGAGTACGCCGCGCCGCCCGCCGCGCCGCCGCACGCGCCGCCGCCCGACCACGCGCAGCCCGCGCTCACCACATAGGTACGGTAGCACACGGGACCGTAGGCCTCGTGTACACGCTGACAAATTTCAACGTGTCCGCTGCAGATAGGATTAATAATATACACGACAATCATTTTGTACGTTTTCGCCACGAAATGGCACGAAAACTTTCGTGTCTCCTACAGACAAGAATACGAACGTGTATACGTTAAGTTTTTTTTCGGGCAGTCATGCGTGAATTTTCATTAATTTGTGATAAACATTACGTTAACTACGAGACAAATAAATGATAATTACCATATTATATTTATAAAAGAGTGAAAGAGGAAACAAAATACAGGCGACTTTACTGAGTTCATCCAATTATACAAGAAAACAGAGCAACGTTCATGCGTCGTGTCTAACACAAGCAACATTTTTTTTTACAGCGGGGATGCAATGTACACAATTCATATGTAGAAACGACACGAATTCTAGCATAGGCCCGGCGACTTGTCTTAGCGTGTACACGTGGCCTTAGTCCACCGCCCTCGTGCTGACTTAGCTGTAGCATACGACCCGCGTGCCGGATCGCTCACCTGAAGCGGTCCGTTACGTAGTGATTCCCGGACGAATGTTACAATGTTGAATTCTAATTTTCTGTTCGAGATCAAAGTTTTGATATGTCCGTCGAGACGCTCGATGGCGATTCGCGTGCTGGATCACGTGCTGTTTTTTCATTTCACTCCATGAATTTCCATTTTACTTTAAGACCACCCGTGTACCAGACGGCTCACCTATACAGATCCAGTAGGCGACCAGACAGATATCTAAATGATTAGATTTTCTGTACCGCAGCCGAGTATATATATTCGTCTACTAGGATGAACACAAGTGTTTTCATCATCACATAACAGAAAATCCTGTGTAGGGACCAGAGTACAGAAAACGTTAATTCTCTTCGAGCGTCTGTCTGGCGCTGCAACTTAGAGATTTGGCTGAACTTACGGTTTGCAACAGCATTTTTTGGCCCCATGAAATGGAATGTTTAATTTACTTTTAAATACTCGTCAGTGACGCGTGCAGCGTCTAGTTATTGACCCTTGAAGCGAATCTTGTATGGATCAATTCTCTACTACCCTTACCGCCACCACAACCGCCCTCTACCACCCTTACAACCGTACTAATCTCTTAAATAAATTATAACATTTCATTTGTTTTTTTTTTTATTTATTATATTTTTTATCATTTCATCAATACATCAGCAATCAAAAATCCAATCCAAGTAATATGCCACGTACAACGTTACGGAGACAACAGCGATCAGCTGATATTATTAAGGTGATAATACGATTTCAAAGTTCGATACCGAAGGCACCACCACATTTCTGTCCAATTACAGCAATATTAAGCGTTGCTGTTTTCTGATCTGAAGAGTGTTGCATGGAAGACATACTTATCCGGTAGGCCTGATATTATCTGGGATTGGTTAGAGATGTACATGGGTCTATGACCACTTACATAAGGTGGACTGCATGCTCGTTAGCCATTATTAATAAAAAATGTAATAAGAAATTATATAGAAAATGTATAATTAAATGTTCCAACTACAACAACATACTATAACTATACGTATTGTAATAATAATCTCTGGAGCAAATGAAATTTAAAATGATATATGTTCTGATTTTTGTGTACATCATATCATACAGTTCGTGTAATACGAACAATATCACTTATGCAGTAATAACCACAACATTTACGAACGTTAATTCTGTTTCCAGGTATCAGCCGAACTGTCCGCCGAAATCTAATATCCGAATACCTTTCAAGCAAACCGGCTCCACGCCACTGGAGCTAAGGGCCTCTGCACACGTGATCGTCTAAAAGTGGCTGCTCACGTGGGAACAGACTCGTTTTACACGGCCTTAGCCGTATGAATCATCCTCACATCATTTTTGGTCTAAGAATCGAGATAGTCTGGAACTAAGGATAACTTCTTACGAAATTCTGGACTAAGAGGGTACACACGGGGCCCCTAAGTGTCCCTACAAATGAGCCCGATTCGGCGGCAGGCTGATACACGTTCGATAAGAAATCGGTGTACATAATATATATCGCAATGTTACGTGCAATACTCCAAGGGGATACGAGGAAGTGACGGGGAAAGTTTTCGCGGTTTTTTTATTATTATTTTTTTTTTGTTAATTAACTGTTGTTGTGTCAGTGTTGCCAGTTAATAAATAAGGAGAATAAATGCAGTTCTCGCATTGTGCAATGTTATTGAACTTTTGATTTAATAATTACATGAATAGCTAAGAATGGGAATAGCTTAGGATGTTTAAACAAAGGCTAATGATTTCTTTGCGTTTTATTTGTAAAAATTATTCTTTGTGAGTTTTTTTCAGTAAAAAAACCGGCAAGCTTCCCCGTACGGAATTAAACGCGTATTCTTGACGCGTTCGTTTATTTTGTACCTTGATTTAAATAACTAAATATGCATTCGAGTGGAAAATATTACATAATGTTTTTGAATGTAGGCATAAGAGAGGGAAATGGATTCTAGAGATATAAGCATGAAAGTAAAATGAAATATTGCTTTCAATAAATGGAAATGGATGATCAATCTCGCATGGATAAGAATCTTACATAAGGAGTGGTTATTCTCCTATTGTAAGACTTCGGAGTATGTATATTATAGGGAATAATTATAAAACTTCGAAAGCGCGATTCATGATGCTTGTGGCGCCATCTTTTGTCCAGTAGCGGAAGGTCGCTTTATAAAGCTAGTGAACTATTGAAAGGTTTGAGCGTAGCAAATGTTATCGTATGTCAGGGCATATCTAGCGACTTAAATCAATGTTTGGTACAAAATGAACGTTTTCATGGTGAACATAAAACAATAATAATGTATGTATCGTTTAAGTTAGTGTAAACGCAGACGAATAAGATGGGCAACGTCAGGCGCGATGCAATTTTCACTCGAAATATACAAAAATGCTGTTCAAATCAGAAGAGCTGAATAGTTTTTTTTTTATTCAAAAGACGTAAAAATACAAGCATGTATTGAATGTTAGTGCAGCTTTATCTCCATACATTTGTGTATGCAGTGGAACTGCATTCGTTGAGTGCATTTCGAGTGTAAAGTGCAGTCGGTCTGGCGTTGCTCAGAGCGTAGTGTGCGTAGTGGCGGCGGTTGTTGCAGTCATGAGCCGTAACTGTTGGGGCTTGGTTCTATTGCTGAGATTCCGCTCGCGACGCCGCCAGCGTACACGCTTTGAATTTTTTTTCGACAACAAACGTCGATGTGGCCTGTAATTTCAACTGCCATTTTGTAAGCCTTTATGCTTATAACGATACCTCTCTGTTTATCTGCACGGGATAAGGCTGAATCGATTTTGACGGATCTTCCATCCAAATGTACAGGACATTACAGGGAGTAAAGCAGGCTACATTAAATAATAATAGAAATCGAGAGAAATTAGACGTAAACGCGCGCGACGCCGTGAGCGGAATCTCGTCAGAAACGAACATCTTTGAATCAATGTGCAAATATAATCAGGCCCATTTGTATAATAAACGTAGTGTATGTTCTTGTTCTAACGGTATGTAGAATAAGATATTGTTTACCGAGGCCACGCTAGTTTTGTTTGAAGCTCAACGTTGTGTCATAGAACCTGCCACGTCTCAGTCGACGGTTGATTTGCGTTAGTGACTTGTCTCCGCGCGGGCGACCGAGCGATGCGAGTAGGTAAATATTAGCTTGTTGTAACTTTACGTGTCGCGTGATTAAGGCTAGTTTTCACGTGTACTAGAATGTAATAGAATAAAATTAACCAGCCATTATTTGTCCGCTGGTAGTTTCAATAAATATATTCGCCGTGGCAGATTACGCCCGTCACGTGACTAAAGTTAGTCTGATCTGTAAAGTAGCGTAAAACTGGCCGGCGATATATATATAAAGTAGGTTTTTAAATGGTTTCGTCCTACATAATCTGGCGTCGCTCCCACGGCGGCACTTTTAAAGATTTACCCTTTGGGATCACTTAAATCTGTGTACGTGGTTAAAGGTGTCGTTTGATGAAGTTTGTTTGAAGTACGCGGGAGTTGCATCTGTGATTGACTTCAGATAGAACCCCCTGGTCTATATGAAGTTTGGTCGATATGAAGTTGTATAAATATACACGGGCGGAAGTGACCACTTACCATTGTGTAGGTAGTCTCTTATAATCGTACACTACTTAAATCTTATAAAATATACCGCTCGCGGGGAGACAAGTCCCTTATAGGAGTGCCTTTCGGAAATGCGAAACGCGTTAATGACTTCAGCTTACGGACTGAATTTGATACGTTTGGATATTTTTATAATAACTAAATGTGTAACGAAAATCTATGATATGATGAGCGCTGACCCCCAATACCGCAATATTAACATATGAGTGTCGACTGTGTAACTGTATTTCTATTATTTATCTAAAACTGGGTATCTTTAGAGACATGGGGCATACCATGGGGCATGGAGCACACCATGCTGTCACAGTGCGTCTTTGTTAGTGGTAGCATCATGAGCATCTTTCATAAAACAGATTGCAGGCTCACTTTGAGGCAACCATCGTAATCCTCGGGTGAAACGACGCATCTACAATTGACTTCGGTATAAAACCCCTGTTCTATATGAAGTTTCTTACCGGTGTCCATGGGCGGGAGTGACCGCTTAACATCAGGTAGATAATATACTCGTTTGCTATAGTTAAAAATTGTTTAAAGACTAAAGTAAATAATAATAGGTACACAGTCGATACATTTGTATTTTTAATTATCTTTATTAATTAATTATAATATGTATATTAATGAATATGAAATACGTTAGGGTTGAGCTTACTATGTGTTGTTATATTATTTTTAATTGTGCAGTTATTATTGATTCGTTATTATTTTGGTGTTTTTGATATGATACGATAATGAACGATCACTATTGCAAATTTCTATTTTCTGATCCCATTTTGCCAATGACTTTACTGGTGTATTTCCGTGCGTTTTTGCGTGAAGTGAAGTAATGAGAATATGAAGGTAATTGGAGTGCCATGCTGGTTAGACGTTTTGTTGTATAAGAATTTGCAATTGTGAGTTTGTTAGTGCTCGAATCCTGTGAATACTGAGTGTACTGTGAGCGTCGCGTTAGGTGGGTGTGACCGTTTTGCTTTGTATGTTTTACTCGTTTATAAATGTTTAAATAATGGAAGTCAGATTACGGAGTATTAATCTAAGTGATGTATGGTATCTTGCGGTTAAAAATTAATATGGATAATGTCTCTTGTACGTAAAAAATATTGCCTCTGTTAAATCTAAATATGAATGTAAATTAACATAAAATTTAGTTTTTTTTTTTATTTAGTATCTAGCGTGCGTTCTGCCAAATTAACAACAAGAAACGATTCTAATAATATATGTATTACGTATACATGTTAAATTTCATTATTAATATGAACTTTTATTGCCTATTATAAATTATAAGTAAACGTATCCAGGCCACGCCCACCAAACGAGACGCAGTTAGTTTCTTAGCCATAAACACTTGTCACTTGGCATTTTGTGATGTTCATAGTTCTCGATAAGTAGACCCTAGTTTCGTTGTTGATATCGTATCGACTGTATGAGAGTAGGTCGTTAAGTACATTTCTACATAAGTAGTATCTTATAGATAACCTCGCACGTTGCGTTTTAACCGATTAATACGTAAGAATATTTTCATTAATTTCAGGCTTGGTATTCAATACACTTTGGGAAAATGTTACTGCCAAAAAACTGTATTAAACATGATTGAGGAGCGATGACGACGACCCCAACAAACGAAAGACGGAACTCAATAAAATAAAAAATGTCTGACAATTTTTGCCAGTTGACGGTCAATAGACATTAGTTTCAACTAAACACGCTAGATGACGCCATCATCTTAGTTGCAGGTTTTTTTATTATAATCAAGTAAACGTAACGTGTGAGGTTCGTCGTAGGTTATCGTTTGAAACCTCACTAGGTGATATAATTACGAAATAAGTGTAATAAAGGATGACGTTAGTCTCGTCGGGTGGTTTCATCAAATAGCACAATTTATTAGCTATAGATCTTAAAGTTGGGCGGCGACACGATTGCGGCGTTGGAGCATGATAAATAATAACGTTAACAAAAAGCAATAATACGATAAAACTGTTATTCGAGTATTTCGACTTTCATCATTCACGAGCTGAGACTTTTGTAAGTCTATACAATTTTATGTATCTAGTTTTGTTGAGTAATTTTATTTGTCACACCCGGAACTGTTCAAAGCAATGCGGATTGCGAAATTCAGAACTAGTTATAGTCTAAGTGGCTAGTACGAGTGCTACCGGCAAATTTGATGTAAGAATTTCGATTTCTAGCAGGGTCAATTGTGATTATTTGATAGTCTTTATCCCTGGGCTGAATTTTAATTCATGCTACTGCACGTCTACACTGTAAAGCTAGGTGAAATTGCGAGAATAAATGCTCTTTTTGACTTAAACATTCGCGTTGGTTTGAACTGCTTCTTAAACATATCACGGACGTTACAATAGTTAGGTTAATTTAACTGAAAATAAACCGCGCGATTTCTACTGCCGCTCTTCAATGTTGCTTTACTTTTGTTCCATAGTGTAGATTCCATAGGTACGGTCATGGCACACGGAAATATTTATTGTCATTAGAATACGCATGGCAACACTATCATTATATTATACGGACAGAATTAATCGCTAATAGAAGAGTACGCGAAAAAGAAAAGATTATTAAAAATCAAGAAAGTATACAAAAAAATCTACATAGTTCTAAGAGTAGGTATCTGTAAATATTAACAATAAATACGTCGTTTAAGCGAAATGGAACGAAAGTGAAGAGAACACGCGCTATTATAGGACATTCAGTTTATCGCTATAGTAAATAAAATGAAATTCACAACTGTACGTCCAAAATGTCCATTTATATGTTAATGTACCTAATACAAATTACAATAATGTAATCTTTAGAATGTATTTAGAGAACTTGGTGAACAAGGTAAGGTAGTAGCGACGTTGGAGGAAGCCGAGCGGCTCTAGCTGTATACATACTTGAGTTACACTTCGATGACTATCTAAAATAACTTATTTTTACTGTACACGTAAGTTATTTCATATTTTAACTGAATAAATCGAAATGGTTATTACGTGTTGTTTTCTTTTTTATGTAACTCCTTTTTTTTATGTGATTGAAGTAGCAAACGAGCATGCAGTCCACGTGATGGTAAGTGGTCACTGCCGCCCATGGACACCTGTAAGCAACTTCAAATAGAACATGGGTTCTATCTGAAGTCAA